>JAYXIM010030818.1:0-106330 GCA_037575425.1 Anastrepha fraterculus
AGCGAGGTAACACTAATGAGCAAGGTAACGACACATTTTTTCGTGCGTGCAGCCTGTTAAATCGAATTATAAGACGTTATCACGTCAAAAATTAAATTTTACGAATATATTCGAGTTAATTGCATTTGTTGACAAAATTATTTATGCATTCATGTTTTTTGGTACGCAAGCAAGTACAGCTTATTTTGCCAATCTTCATGACCTCATCATAGCTCTTTGTTGGATCTAATATAGCTTTATATTCGTCGATGGCATTAGCATCTCCTATATCAAGCAACTGTGCCCAACGTTTCAGTTTGCACAATATATCACTGAAATAATCAAATGCATCATCAATTAACTTGCGGTAATACGATAATGGTTTAATTTTATAGTCCCCTATAATAAAAGGGCTTTCGACCGTCATATCCAATTGAGCACATAATACATTCGACTTCTGAATGGCGAATTTTAATGCATCTAATGACGAAGTCAAGCGGCAACTAAAAGATAAATAACATAATATATTTAGTACTCTTGCATTGATAAATCGTAAAGTACTTAGAACAGTTTATTGCTTTCAACTTTTCTTGGAATTTGCACTTGGTCTCATATTCTGCTGGTAGAGAAACAATCTCCGGGTATGGTTTAACGCAGCCATGATATCTGGAATTGAATAAATAATAGATACAAGCCTATGGCTGACTAATTAAAAAGAGCAAACTTTTTTTTATATTTATAATCTTTAATGTATTTATATCACAGGTATCATAATGCAGAAGGGCAGATTTATTTTATTCCGTAAATGCGCTTACAATTGCCTACTGAATGGCGACCGTTATTCGAATGATTTGTTTTAATGCTTCTTGTCCGCAGTGAGCTTCAAAACCGGACCCACCTAAACACGCTCAAGCTCACTCGTCTACGGTGGCCGCAGGTATCATATACATACATCTTATTAAAGCTAATGGTGCTCACACGCACCAACGTAAACGTACGCCCGTATCATCTGACATGATGAATCAACGATCTGCGGAACGGAACAGTGGTGAGAATTCCTTTACATGGCACTCTCATTAGTTTCATCGTGTCAGCTGATACAGGCGTACGTTTACGTTGGTGAGTGTGAGCACCATAATTGAGAGACTTACTGCGTTAATAGCAAGAATCTTTGCGACAGCCTCCATTCTTCATCTATCAATTTTCGTTGCGAAAGCATTTCAATATTTAATTGGTTTATATGCTTGCGAATTTGCTCCTCAATCAATAATAATTGTTTGGAAACACAGTTTTCAAGTCTATAATCGCATTTTGTATATAAAGTTTTGCAGTGATCGAAATTCGGTAACACCTGCTTCAACTTGTGTGCCTCAGGATATAGCCAGCAATGTTTTTTGTTTTGTAGCTTTACTTTTTGTTCGATATGTGGCTCTGGAAAGCACCAACAGTCAAGTTTATCACACTCAGGCGCTTGAGACTTAAATTGTTTTCCTTCGCTGCATGCCATGATTAGTGGATTTTAATGGAGCCAATATAGTGACATTTATTTTTTCTAAATTTTGAAGTATAATTTATATTTGTAAATCAACGTGTATTAATAAAAATTTCGCCAGAATTGCCATGTACCCTTAAGCAAAGTATATTGATAAAGTATGACAGACTCAAATTACGCACTCTTTGTTTCCAACAAAAAATAATTCATAATAAAATTTTTAGTGGACGCTCTCCGAAAATTAACTGAGTCGAAAAACTCAAAATTTTTAAAACTTGTTTTTTTTCAACGTAAAAATGTGTGTGTTTTGTGCATTCAAGTTATATGAAGTAAATTAAAAAAACATTTATACCAATGATAATCGGTCTGTTGAATATAGTTTTTTAGAGAAAATTTAAATGTTGCCATTTCGTATAAACTATTATGACAAATTGGTAACGATTGCATTGATTAGCTTTTTAAAAACTATTTCACGACCATTTGTAGTCGAGCAGACCCAACAGACTCATTTTTGCGCTCCTATTACTTACAGACCTTTCATCTTTTATTAATATTTTCTTCAATGCACTCATGTTCCAAACGGCAAAGTGTCATATAATACTGCCAAAACCCATGCAATAGATCCGAATCGGTAACGCCGGGGCTGAAAACTATCGCCGATAGTATCGATAGTGGGCCTTATTTTATGATATATTGATGGTTCCTCATAGCGAACGAGACAACTACGAAAAATGTTTAAGGACGGCTTACGGTTTTCTAACCAATGTCACCTAATAATAGGTCAACGTATAACAAAATATCTACTTTTTCAGGCTTAACTGCCAATCCGTAATTCAAAAGCAAGATTATGCATATAAAATTTCTCTCCCGAAATACGAGATTACAAAATAATCTCAGATTATAAGTATACTTTTTGCTGTACAGTCCTGTATTTTCTGTATTATCTAAAATTATTATGACAAATGTAAGGAGAAATGGAAACACAAAAACTAAATCAAATGGATGACGGCAAAGAAAAGAGGTTTCTAGGCATAATTCTAATACATTTTTTGTTAGATATTATTAATTATGCATTCATATTACAGAAAAAAGTATGTGTCCATAGACGCTTTGGCCTGTTAACGTAAATATAAATAAATTCCAATCGTGATTCCAGCTTTGATGAACAAGTATTGTCAAAACATAACTGATCGAAAGGAAAGCAAGTAAATACTTTAACCATGTACTCGGTACCCATCTGAGTACTAGCATGAACAACTTGAGTACGAAATGTACTCAGAACTTGAACAAAGTATTTAGCAGCTATTCTTATCGGAGCAACACTAGCCAAACCTCATCTGGTGCAATGTTTACGTCAGCTGTTTTGCTCGGAAGGACGTTTTTGTTTTCACTTTCATTTACCACAATTGCTGCCAACTATTTTGCATAATTAACCAAAGTTGCGTTAAGATTTGAAGCATAGGAACCAGAGAACCAGAAAATGGTTTTTAAGTGCCAGGAGGACAGCTTTTTAAGACAGGCAAGTTCATAACATGCGCCTATACAAAATATCTCTAGCTAATAATTTAATCTCTAGTTCGCATCGAAGGTAGTGTCCTGTGATCCCGCGACTTTGGAATGGACACCGCCTGGTGAAACTAGTGTAAAACAGCTGAAGGGCTTCAATGTCATTTGTGAGGATACTATTCTCTTCCCTGAGGGCGGTGGTCAACCTTGCGATTATGGACAACTTAACGGTCAACCAGTTCGTTCAGTAATTCGAAAAGGTACTGAAGCCGTCCATTTTGTAGAAGGCTCGACAGGATATGAAGAAGGTAGCATTGTAAAACAGTCAGTTGATTGGAGCCGTCGTTTGGACCATATGCAACAACATTCGGGCCAGCACCTGATAACGGCTTTATTTGACCGCGAATTTAAATATGACACTGTATCCTGGTGGTTGGGATCGGATGCTTCCTACATCGAGCTGGATACAACCCATTTGATTAGTCGTGAATCACTGGATACAATTGAACGTAAAGCCAACGAGCTTATACGTGATGGTCGAAAAGTCACTGTAGAGTTAGTTGATCCCGAATTTGCGGTGCAGGTAAAATATATGAATTTATTCAAATTTTTTACTCTTTTTCTTATTTGTTTTTCCTTGAAAGTTTCAAGATGCTCGTGCTCCGCGAGGTTTACCCAAAGACCATACTGGATTGGCGCGTGTTGTACGCATTGAAGATATTGAGAGTAACATGTGCTGTGGTACACATGTGAGCAACTTATCGCAGCTGCAGTGCGTAAAATTATTGTATGCCGAAAAAGTGAAAAACTCTGTGTATGTACACTTTGTTGTGGGAGAGAGAGTGCTGCGAAAACTTCACGAGGCATTTCACCGTGAACAACAAATCAATCTAGCACTAAAGTAACATTTATTAGCATTATATCAATTATTTAATTGTTACCTCTTAATTTATTTTTTTATCCAGAGGAGGTCCGGCACAACATTTGGATTTGATACAGAAATTGCAGGCGAATTTGAAATCATCAGCAAAAGCATTTCAAAAGCTCTTAAAAGATGTGGCCATTTCCGAAGCAGAGAAACTGGAGAATACACCTCAACCATACCCCAAATATTATTGTCTACATCGTAAAGATGGCATTGAACCGGATTTTATAAATACGTTCTTACGAAATGCACCCGAGAATATTTTCTACTTTCTCACCGTATCGGAAAATTCAACAAACAATGGTAAAGGTCTCATGGTGCTAAGAGGAGAAGAGAAAGAAGTGCAGAAGTTTGGTGCAATATTTTTAGAACTATTGCAAGGCAAAGGGAATGGCCGCGAAACAAATTTTCAGGGAAAATTTACCAATGGAAGTAAGATTCCTGAATGCAACGCTTTACTAGAAAAACATTTTAACGGCAATAAAAAATAAGGAAAAACAACGTTTTAGTAAGATTTCTTTTGTTTTTTGTGAAATAAAGCTTTGGGTAATTTACAAGAATTTAAGCTACATAAGTTAAAAATTCTTAACTCTAGGTAGTATGGGGTTTATAAATAGTTTACATCGAAATTATGCATTTTCGATTCAAGTCGCCAGTAATGATCCCAGAAGCCCACGTCCACTATCCGCTGCCAGAAGTTTGTATAATCGACTTGAGTGTATTGACAAATCGCTGGATAAGTGCAGTCGTCCTTATCATATAAATCCATCCATAATATTGTACAGATTCCCAATGAAAATGTGCGAAGTTTGTTCTCGTTGATGGCTTTCTCAAGCTCACGCAGGTATGCTTCTGATTCAGGGTTGTGTAATGCCTTTGCAACCATTGCCATTTGATTACTCCAACCACGCAATGCATGCATAAATGCTTCTTCGTCTGGATTATGCTTTGCACATTGGTACAAACCGTACCCTGTGCCGGCAACTACCAGAGCTTTGCGTGGCTTGGCACGTGCACTTTTGGCTACATCGAAAACCACCTCCGTATAATCACTAACAAGGCCTCGCCAGTATTGCGCCCACTTCTCCACCACAGTACCCTTAAAACGCTCGGGGAGTGTAAACTTATCGCTGATACGTGTGCGCAAAGCGGCGAAGCGATTATTCAGTGAAAATATTCGCATTTTCATAAATAAATCTTATTATTGGGATGCAACCGTATATTAATAATGTTATTTTTTTTTTTTTGGTTTCCTTCACGTAACAGCTGAGTTTCGTTTTAAATGGGTTACAGAGTACACAAATATTATCGATAACTAAGGCGAATTTGTACAAGGTGATAGCAGTAGAGGAGTTACTATTAATTGCTATTTTCTTGCGATTTGATAACTTGAATGTCGAAGTGATCCCTTTTCATTGGCTTTGTGTATTCCTCTGAATAATGATGAAATGTTGTCGATGAATGAGTTTTGACATTTAAATCACCAAAACACATATAATATTTTTGTATTGTATTGTATACAAGATGATAGGTATGAATTTGTCTTGTGGATAGCCACGCAAAATGTAAATGAAGCACTTAAATTATAATTTAATTTCGATCAACTTTGGTACCTTCTCAAGACGTCGAGAGTTTTTTTATTTTTTTATATAACAATAGCCAGGAAAACTCTGAATGAAAACAGTGTACATTAATCAAAGCAGCAGTGGAGAAAAAAACGAGCAATGCATTCTGTTTTTACTTTTGGTCAAAATTCAAGAATAATAGAATACACGAATACGCCGTGTCGTAAGTGCCCATGAATAAACAGCACAAGGATGGGGAATGATTTGTTTGTGAAGATAAAAAGTGGGTGAAAGAAATGGAAATAACCAAACAGAGAAATTATACGCACACACACTACTTTCTTGCCACGGCATCTTCCGCATAAAAACGCAAAAAACTGCATTTGGAGGCTTCGTAAACGTTGGTCATTTGGCTTCAATTCTTGCTCGAGCTGTATTTAATAGTCACGTAAAAAAAATCCTTGACTAAAATTTTCCACGTAGTCGAAGGACAAAGAGTAACAAGTTGAGAAGGGCGACGAATCGACACTACGTCGTCTTCTTCATCACTTGCTCTATGAATTAGCGAACAGATTTATTCTTTTTTCAAGGCATACGGTACACTAGACAGGGCTAGTTTACTGGGGCGGCAGCCCTTGGTCGGGAAAAGCCCGAGTCATTCTGGTAACGTAGAACCGGCTGCCATGGGAATGGCACAATTACGCTCTGAATATTGTACCAGGTTAATTTCCTACTTATCCAGAATCGACCCCGACATACTAAACATATGTCCAGCATGTGAAGGCACCCCGCACGACACTAACCACTTTTTGACATGTCTTATTAAACCCACTCATCTAACACCCCTCTCCTTCTGGACCCAACCTGTCGAAACAGCTAGTTTCCTGGGTCTACCGTTAGATGAGCTAGACGAAGACGACCGGTGATTACGCTACACTGACAGGGCAAAGGTACTGCTACAGCAACAAGAACAACATTCTTTTTTCAAAGTAAAATTCCACAATTTTGAAGCATTTTCCTGGCGTTAAAAAAATTGTGTGAATTGCTAAATCTTATTAAGCAGTAATGTCAAAACAGTTTGCCATTCTCAACTGTCAAACCATCGTTATCGATATCTACAGTTCTCATGCAGCTAGAAAACACCCGATAGAAAAAAATTAAAGTTGAAACCCTACCTCGCCTTCCTGTTTAATATGCCTTGAATCAAGGCGAATTTATTTAAATCCACCTTGCCTTGAATGAAACACACACACAATGTCAATCAGTTGTTGTTATTCTTTTATTCAAACGTTTTCAACTGTGTTCTATGAAGAGCAAGTGAAGAGATTAAAATACAACTTTCTTGCATTCCCTTTAATAAACATAATTTAAATGCCAACTCGTCCGTATAAACAAAAAGTCTGCACGAAAAGCGGGAGAGATATTGTTGAAGTAAATAATTAACAAACATCATAATTAACAAATACTAAAATACTTTTCGTTTAGAATGATAGGGATTCAACAAATGATAATTCGTCGGGGTTAACGAAAAGAGGAAGTGATAATTTGTTGGATAGACTGTTACTGCATAATTCGGAGGATCTAACGCTACGTGAACGGCATTGCTTATTCCCCGCCTTCAATGTGAGTCAAAAACCCTTAAAAAGTCTCAATGAGTTGCGATTGTACCCGGAATGCACAGTTTCGACGCCATGCCCCATTTATATAGCTGAGAAGCATTGTGGGAGTGTGGACATATGTTACCGACGTACAATGGCTCGGGACATATATCGTAAGCGTTTAAACACATCGCGGACACGTTACCATACAGTGCAAAAAGGTAAGCTAAAGTTTAACCATAGTTATGCCTTTTCAATTTTGCACTTTTATCCTTTTATAGATAAACGGTTAAGGACTAATGAGAAAAAGGGAAGCTATTATACTTCTGTTTTCGATTTGGCTAAACGTTTAGAATGTGATCCAGATCCATATTTTCATGGGAGCTACGATTACTATTATACCGGAGGGAATCTTTGTGTAATGGATGGCGGGAGCCATGTGCTACATGTTGATAATGAAAATTTGGATAACTTAAGTGAGTAAATACTGGTCGAAAAATATGAATGCATTATTGTTAAGCTTCAGTAGATTTACAACGATTTTCTTGCAGATGTTGGTGCTCTGCCCAAATTTACGAGTTTCTCCAACAGCTTCCTGGATCACATAAGCTCACAACAGCTGAATACTGATAGTGAAATATTTGAACTGCGACCCATACGAAACCTTCACGTTGAGTGTTCAAACTCCTTTGCTGTACGGACACGTAACACTATCACATTGCACACACTGCTACCCACAGGCACGACGAAAGGGGTTATGCGTTTCAAAACCAATTCTACACCATTCATTAGTTTTGCGCAGTCAACCGTCGATTCAAGTACATTCATTATTACAACAATGAAACAAAGTGTTCGGGTGTATGATCTGAATACTTCCACACCCGTACTTTCGGCACAACATGATGTGTGTACAAGGGATGCTATCAACAGGGTAAGTTGGAATATGGTAAGACCTTGGCAGGGTCAAACATTTGTGTATGCCAACGAGAAGAAACTTCTCTTAATAGATACGCGAACTACGCCGGATCAATGGTTGAAAAGTAGTTGTGGCTACGAAAGCCCGGAATATAAATGCGATTTTATATCATCTATTGCCAAAAGTGAATATCGGGATTTAGTGTATGTAGCGACCAACCATAAGTTACATTGCTTAGATTTGCGTTACATAGGAGGTGATTTTGAATCCAGTGATGCTGCAATATGTCGTTGGACACATCAACTACAGTATGCACCTGCTTTTGTTGAAACATTCCGCTTTGGAGGTGTAGAATTTATAGCGCTTAGTAGTGCCTTAGCGGATGACATGGTAATCTGTGAGTTGACACGTGAGCATTCAGCACAAATTGTCAATGAAGAAGAGTCGAGCATCGGTAACTCGCCCGGAAAGAGACAGACCGGGAAGTGTGAATATAAATCCTATTGCTTGCCATATCAACCACCTACGCTGCAGGAAGCTTACCATAAAGCGCGTGTAGCGGGCAAATGTTTGCAGCCAGATGCTGACTTGACATCGCGTATGTCCCGTTGCACCACCGGTTTGGCCTTCTACGACACTGAAACATCGGAATGTATTGGTAAAGAAGATTCTGACACTTTTGCTTTGTTGCTCACATCAAATTCGAGTGGTGACGTGTACGCGCGTCGTTTGATCGCAAGAGATACGCAGGAGGTAGAAACCTGCACAAGGGCTGAAAATGCTGGTGAAGATACAATGCATGTGTATGCTGACCGCGTTTGCGAACGCACGCAGACAAATTTAAACTGTACTGAAGTGGTGAATTTAAGAGGTAAAGATATTTCACCGATAAAATTCTGATTTTTATTACATTTAGATGTACAATTTTTACTTTTTGCAGCTATGCGTAAAGTTTTTCGGTGTAACGCTCTTAGCAACCCAATAAACTTTGAAGATGGTGATGATGATGATGATGACAAAGCCGAAGTGAAGAAAATACCACGTAAAAGGCATGCTTTAGGACGTTGGCAGAAACCAGTCGAAACATTATATTCATATAAAGACGCTTTAGTGAAAGATCTACTCTCTATTTGGGATATTGATTATGAGGATAATAAAAAATATGAGTTATCATTTTCTCATATCAAGAAACGGTTGGGCGCTGAACCTAATGCTGAAGGCATTGTTAGCACCTGGTTAGAAAAGAACATCAAAGCAGAGGGCGAACCGCAAAAAAGTTCTGCTATTAAACAGCAATCCGAACAGCTAGAATCACAGCAGCGGGATCTGTCTACGCAGACCGTAAGCTCAACTATTAAACAACAATTCGAACAGTTAGCATCACAGCAGCGGGATCTGCCTCCTCAGACTGCAAGCTCAGCTATTAAACAACAATCCGAACAGTTAGAATCACAGCAGCGGGATCAGCCTCCTCAGACTGCAAGCTCAGCTATTAAACAACAATCCGAACAGTTGGAATCACAGGAGCAGGTTCTGCCTCCTCAGATTGTAAACCCAGATATTAAACGGCATTTCGAGCAGCTCGATTCTACTACTGTTGTAATGGTCCATGTTCCATGTGCCGATTTAAATCAGTCCATTAAAATGGAAACTTCCTTTCATTTTGAAGATGACACTGCTGATCCAAATAACTCATTCTTAAGTGAATTTATGCCGTATCAACATTCTACTCAACTGATTAATACCATATCGAATATGCCTGATTCACCCACTGAACAGGAAGAGTTTATCGCATTGACGCCAAAAAAGAAGCCGGCTAAGAAAAAGTCAAAATATGTTAAAGGTTTTTAATTAAGTTTATTTGTATATAACTGTATATCTGAGTAAAACAAATATTAAATATGTATGAGTTATTAAAAAGTTAGGTTATTAAAATTTTTATTTT
The DNA here is from genome assembly GCA_037575425.1 of Anastrepha fraterculus. Classification (NCBI taxonomy): domain Eukaryota; kingdom Metazoa; phylum Arthropoda; class Insecta; order Diptera; family Tephritidae; genus Anastrepha; species Anastrepha fraterculus. The sequence goes on from JAYXIM010030818.1 coordinate 9,927, forward strand.
ATCCAGAAGAACAGAAGCGTCGTATGAAGTACACCCGATAATTGGGTATTATTACACTGCGGTACAAAAACGAACTTTTTTCTGTCCTATGAACCAAATATACTTTTTCGGAAAGGGGAGAAAAAATAAAAATACACGTGTATCGGCGATTTTCATGTACACGTCAGAATTTATTTTTTTTTATGTATGAAATATAGAGCTCGTAGTCCGCTTGTGTGAAAAATTTTGGATCAATTTTTAACCCTTTTTCCGTGATCCAATCGCGCTGAATTTCTGCAGGCAGACTCGTGGAAATGTTTTTATTATGTAAAATTAAAAAAAAATTTTATCAATTCTCAGATTTTCTTGAATTTTTTTTTTCTAAAAAAAAAATTTTCTAAATTTTCGGCATAACTTGAAGGGACTCCAAATTTTAAACAACTTATTAACCTTTACTTTATTGTTTCATACAACACACTCTGTGCCGTTTGTGTGTTTGTTACAGTTCCGGAAGTTCCGATCATCTGACAGTTGCGCTACTAGGAGACGTATATTTTGACAATTGTTTTAAGTTCTGTTGCGCGAAAACGTCTTTCTGTATATTAATTCCATTAAAAATATGCACTTATTTATGAATTTTTTTTTGGAAAGATGATTCATGTAAATTTATTTATCCAATTAGTATACTGTAAACTCATATTTCAAAAATATTTTCAAAAATTTTCACAAGAAAATATACAAAATTGAGCCGTTGACAGCAGATCTACGCAGACGTCTCGAAAAAAAGGCCATTTGCGGTGGACAGTTTTTCTCAGCATTGGATCATCTGAAATCAAAAAATCAAAGAGTTTTCATTAGGTAATCAATTGTCCGAGGTAGCCCTGTCGAGTTTTTATTAAAAAAAATTTTTTTTTCAATTTTTTTGAACATTTGAAGTAGAAGTGCGATTTTTAGACGATAAATCGTATAATATTGTTTATTGTAAAATAAACAAAAATTGAAAAAACAAAAAAACCTCCCAGGGTTACCTCGGTAATTATGTAGAGAAAGTGTGTACAAAATTTCAGGAAGATCGGTCGAGTAGATTCAGAGAAAAAGTGTCCACCGACTTGAAAAACGTCGTTTTCCAGAAAATCGATTTAAAGTTCGACCATAGCAGGTAGCCGAGTCGGAGCGGCCAACAGTTATAATGCTCTAACTTTGTGAGTTTTGCACCGATTGACTTAAAATTTGGACACAACATTCTTGAGATTATGTACATTCATTTTCTCAAATAAACCAAAATCGATTTTTTTTTACCCTAAAAACCAATTATTATTGAATAAAAGCTTGTGCCTTTAATGTTTCTGTTGGCGGTTACAATTTCGAGGTGGCAAATGAGTTCGTTTATTTGAAAACTTATAAAACAACGCCAGCTTTGAGTTCCAATATAGAATTGTTCTTGTCAACAGCGGCTGAGTAAGTAATTTTGTTAAGTAAAACTTTCGTTTAAAGAACAGAGACCGCATTTCATAAGTCTGTTGTTGTTGTTGTAGCAGTAACTTTGCCCTGCCAGTGTAGTGTAATCACCGGTCATCTTCGTCTAACTCATCTAACGGTAGGCACAGGACACTTGCTGTTTCGACAGATTGGGTCCAGAGGGGGAATGGTGTTAGATGAGTGGGTTTGATGGGGCATGTGAAAAGGTGGTTAGTGTCGTGCGGGTGCCTTTACATGCCGGGCATATGTTTAATACGCCGGGGTCGATTCTGGATAGATGGGAGATTAACCTGCTACAGTATCCAGAACGTAATTGTGCCAAAGTTACGCGGGACTCTCGGGGAAGTTGGAGACCCCGTCTGCAATGGGTGGTGCTTGAACTCCGATGCGAATGTCATCATCGGGGGTCGGGAGCTTAAGAAGATGGTAAGAGTCCACCGATGAATGCCGTTAATTGTCTGTCTGTACACTGCCCTGGATCTCGTCCACTTAGCTAAGAAGGTGCCTTCTGATATGCCTGGGAGGTGGCTCAGGCTCAAGCAGGTGTCTGCATGGGCGGGACCTGCGGTAACACGAGTCTGTCGTCCTGCCCGTCTTATTGTGTAGCATTCGATGCTGCGTCACTTCAACAGAATTTCGTAAATATTTGTGGAGGTATTTTATGCAGTTGCAAAAATTATATTTGCTTGCCGGGGTTTATGGATTATGGATATTAAACTTTGGTTTATAAAAGACGTCGCCACATGGAACAGCAGGGACTTCGGCGAAGTCAATTTTTATACAAGCCAAATGCTTTCGGGCCACGGGTATTTCCAGAAATACTTGTTCAAAATAGGGAAATGCGCACATCCCACATGCATATACGGTGATGCAGCCGAAGATGACGCTGAACAAAAATTCTTCCAATGCAAGCGTTGAGAACAAGAACGTCGAGCGCTGGAGAATGCAGTCGGTCACATAGCCACTGAAAATGTAATGGACAGGATGCCAAGCACCGAGGCAACGCGGAAAATCATTAGTGGTTTCGCGGAAAAAATCATCCGAATGAAAAAGGTAAGGAGGAAAATGGAACGCCACTTTTAGGTAATGCGTAAGCGATTCCGGGGAGGGCGATGGTTCCAAACGAGTGGGAGTTTTTTGGTCCCCGGACATATCATTGCGACGGCAGCTTTGATGATGCATTAGGCATTTTAAACCCATTCATCCGCAAAAAAAAAAAATGTGGCATGCCTATGTGTACCGAAAATGATACGCTCCCACGACAGGCGGTTCTACGTTATCGGAACGACCCGAATTTATATTCAGCCAAGAATTGCCACCAAGCAGCATTCCCTAACCATTTTTGGGAAATTTTTATGCTGTTATAACAACAACAACAGCCGATATTGATAGATTGCTAAGTTGTACGGTTGCGTATGGTATTTGAGGACAACTTTAGAGTGAAACTATTGGCTTTTATTTTATATGAAACTTACACAAAATTTAATGACATTTTTTACAGAAAAGTAATTTATTATATATGTATCTATGAAATCATTCAATAAAATTTCCATCAGCTGCAATAACCTCCACGATCCGGGTTCGGAAACGAATCAAATGCTGCTCATTCATATTGACCATAACGGTATTAAGTGCAGCCTTCAGAGAAGAAAAGGTGTTATAAGGATGCTTATTGGTTCCACATTCAACTACGTCCCATACCTAGTAATACAGGGGATTAAGGTCTGGGGGTTTGGCGGCCAGGAGTTCAGTGTTATGTGGAAGTTTTCAGCCATCCAATCTTGTGTGAAGGAGCAGAGTCTGAATGAAAAGAGTTGAAAGATGAATGGACTGTCACCACGTACACTTACAGTCAAGGTGTCCATACTGTCTCTAAAACCCCGAAATATGCCGCAGAATTGTAATTCGAAATCTTTGAGTAAAGAAGTGTGGTGACATGGCAGGTCTTTTGTAGTTCACAACACCTAGAATGATAATAGTGGCTGGAAACTTCGTGTACATGACAACAGGAACCTTTGTAGGACTGGGTCATAGTCATCTGTCATTCTGGTAATTTCTGCGTTTGGCCTTTTAGTCTTGATGAAATTGGTGGGTGTTTAATTTATCAGATAACCCACTTTTATTGTGTTTGCTCCGACATAAATCTTCATGGACAATTCGACGAATAAGACCACCCTCAGAAACATTAAGCTCCCTCGCAAGCGCCATCACTGACTCTGAAGGCCCATCGTTAATGATCGCTTCAACTTGTTGAATAAATTTTGCAGATCGGATAGTGCCAGAACATTCCTCGTGTATTTTGCCTTTTGCAACAGAATCGGCTCCACCGCCTTTTGTTTCCAATTTACGACAAGCCTTATGAATGAATGAAAGGGCGCACTTAGGAAAATTAGAGATTCTAAATCAGTGTAATTTGTACATCAAATAGCGACGATAACTGTATGTCTCTTTATTTCTTGAGTTAATTTGTAGTTCTCCAAAAAGAAAAATAATGGTTTCGGGAAGTTATAGCCTCATAAATGCATATCCTCAGATGCCGGATGTACTTGAAGGCGTTATAGAGAAAGCATACATCTGGATACATCCTCGAAAGACTTCTTCTTTCTTCTTCTTTTTCTTACTCAATTTGTGGTGTTCATCTTGTTGTTGTGTCACAAATGGAGATACCTACACTTTTATGCCCCTTAGGCCCTTCCGGTGTGGTGTAGCCTCCGATCGTCATCAACTAACTCATCTCATGTTAGGCTCAGGAAACGTGCTGCTTCGACCGGTTGGGTCCAGAGGGAAATGGGTGTTAGGTGAGTAGGTTTGAGAGGGTATGTGAATAGGTAGTTAGCATCGTGGAGGGTACTCTCACATGCCGGACATATATTGAGTATGTCGGGAACGATTCTGTGTAAGCAGAAGTTTAACCTGCTACGATATCCAAAATGTAATTGAGCCAAAATTACGCGGGTCTCACGAGGTAGCTTAAGCTCATACACATACATACATATGAATTATGACGCATCCTTCGTCATTACAGGACTAATCTCGGTTGAGATTTTGGCAAAAAAAATGAAGACAATATATACAAGGCTATCCGAACACCGCGGTAGAGCAAGATGTAAGGAAATCGTACCAGAGAAAAGGCGTCGTTCGATTGCTCACTGACAAAATCGGTGGAGCAGATCATCTGAGGGTAGATGGGCACATGAGTTAATACTCACCTTACGACGTGGTTAGAAAGGAACCATAGGGGAAGAAATTCTTAACAATTCAATTCCTTTCAGGCCACGGAGTATTTAGAAAATACCTTCATAGAATTGGCAATGACAGTAGGTACACTGAACTGCCCAATCTGCACGGAGAAGGAAGAAGATGTGGATAACGTCTTGTTCCAATGCTCATTCCATGCTCCCGAAACCTTTAAAATCCTAAACGGAGAAAATATTGTAGACTTTATGTTGAAGTCAGCTGAAACGAATCTGTGCGCATGTAACACATTTTCCAATCAACACAATTATCCAAGACGCGTGGAGTTTCGTAGGCGTCAACAATAATTGGAAGTCTTTGAGCTGTGGTAAATTTGAGAGTGGTAAATTGTGGAAAGGTCTTTAATAGGTGTAGATGTGAGGCTATCAGTCGTGCATTCTCCTATGCCGGCATAACAGTACTCACGGGTGTCATCCTGCAAAAAAACATATGCATTTCTGCGGACCAACAAATTATGCATTTGAACTGGTTGCAAGTCATGCAGACTCTCAGACTAAGTTTAAAGATGGACCATATATGGTTTGTAAGCACCCACGCTAAGTTCGCTTTTTTCCCAGTTATCTAATTGAGGGGCTGTTGAGGTCTGTTGCAAATGATAGGCTGATAATTTTCTGATGTTTGGCACTTAGTTTGCATAGACAAGTGAAAGTGAATACGTAAACAAAATTACGGAGCTTTCTATAAGTATATAATATATTTTTCTTGATAATAGGATTGCTATTTGGCTAGTTTGGTTATCCACATACGTTATAAAGCTCAAAAATTTTACAGTAGACTAAGAAATTTTACCAAATTTAATTATTTTTAAAAACTGATTCAATTCCTTCCAGTCGTTTTAGATATGTATTATTTGAAATTTGCAAAACAGCCGTAGCTCACAGGAATTGTATAGGAAATAAAGGGGTTTCCAATAAGAGGTGTTATTTTGATATTCAAATAAAATGCTATTTTTTAATATAAATGATCGGATGTTTATTTCATTATAAAGAGGAAGGTATGCCGTAAATAGTGGAAAATAACATCAGGCAAATGACCACCACGACCACGCTTACAAGACAATATCCTTTTCATGAAATTTTCCATAACCGAATTGCAAAGTGGCTGTCCTATGTCCGCGATAGTCTCACGAATTCCATTTTTGAGGTCTTGAATCGATCCTGGGTTGTTGGCGTAGACCTTCTCTTTCACGTGGCCCCAAAGAAAAAAGTTACAAGGTGTTAAATCACAAGATCTCGGTGGCCAATTGTGAGCACCTCTTCCAGAGATAACAGGGTCCGGCAACTTTTGCCGTAAAAGATCAATGGTTTCGTTGCTTATGTGCCGCCATATTGTTCAAAATAATCGTTATCCAGATCAATATCATCCAATTCCGGCCATAAAAAATCGTTAATCATCTCTCCTGCTTAACACCTAACACCTGTTATTGGAAAGCCCTTTACTAGAATCCTCTTTCGCGTACATACACTTATGCTTACATAATTAAGTCACTTTATCTTTTTTACAATATTCATAATATTTTTTATGCAACATTTTTTCTTAATTTTTTTTATTAAAAAAAAAGTTGACGTTTACACTTTCGTTAGGTATTTGGCCGAGCTCTTCCTCCTATTTGTGGCACGCGTCTTGATGTTGTTCCATAAATGGAGGGACCTGCAGTTTTAAGCCGACTCCGAATGTCGTCATCAAAATCGTCAGAAGTTGTCATCAACATCTCGTCGAGAGATATTCCAATCAAAATCATCAATCACTCTAAAAAGGTCAATTAAAATTTTAATTTTTTTGATCAGAATCTTAAGAAAACTTCAGGGTACGCAGTTTTATAGCCCATTCAAGTGTAGGGGAATTATACAGGTTATGTTCCATTTAATTACTAAGTTTAGTATAATGAAGCGCAATTTTGAAGTCGCTCACAAATCGCTTTGATTCTTAACAATTTCTTGTTTTGCACCCTATGTTAAGAATTTTTTTTCCATGTAAAGGACATGTTCGGACAAAAGTCTCTACAATTATTATTTTTGGTCAGCTCTTAAACATAGCACCCAAATTCGCTCCAGTTTTATTCAATTACACTAATCTCACACACCACCATTTTTGTTGGTCTTTACCATGAGAACCAAAATCTAATGCTTTACATTAAATCTTACTGCTGTCACTGGTTGCTCTTATGTGTAAATGGTTTGTTGCTCAATGTTCCAACAACTTTCGTTCCACCAGCCACCTGCTTTTTGACATTCACAACAACAATCCCTTATCAATTATTCGTTATTTAGAATCCTTCTCGCCCTCGCACATGCTTTAAGTTCAAGCTCGTTGCTCGCTTCTCCCATTTCACTCGACCATTCATGTATGTTGCGATACCAGTGCTACTCGCAGGAAAACAGACAGGCCATTTAATAGTCTCGCTTTTTACTTTGCGACACTCACTTGTCTCCGCCGTTGGTCCTCGCCAATAACGCCACGCAGTCTATCCACCTATCGACATGTTATTATACACATAATCAAAACGGAATTTTCTTTCGGGTGCGTAGTGCATGAGTGAAATAAGAAAGAAATTAAGAAGAGCAATGGACATTGTCAAATTCAAATATAATAAAGATTTGGTGAAATAAAAATTTGCATAGCAATCTTTGTTACGCAAACGTTGTGCTTATACTCGTATTTACAAATGTGTGTGTGCACTTGTCGCTGCTGACGCCTCGCTCGGTTGTGTCCTTTTGTGCGTTGAAAATCAATTTTTGTGCTGCACTTTGGCAATATATTCACTGTTAAAGTATCGCCCAAGCCCGCAAACTGAAAAAGCGCAATGCCATCGTCATCGTTGTGGGTGCTCATGTGCTTAACTTGATTTTGAAAAGTTTGTACGATAATTGTGTAGTCTTTTGTACGCTTCTCATATCAAAATCATACGTACGCTCACACCGTCACTTGTCCTTCCATTCCAATACCAAAACGCGCGCAACACCGCCCACACAATTTAATTTAACGTTCGGCGCTCTCAACTTCATTTACAACACCACCTCAAGCCTCGCGTCTACAAAAGTCAACACAACGTTTTTGTTTTTTGTTGGTAGCCTCACTGTGTTATCGTTGCTATTTCGTCGTCACATTTATTGACCGTAGCGAATTTCGTTCCTTTCTCGGTACGGTCGTTTTTGTTTAGGCGGTTGTGTCTAGTTCGGTGTAAGCTAATTGGTGCCCAATCGTATTTGTTATATAAGCATTCAGTGAACAATTCGTAAACGTTTGATCGAATCGCTAGCGAGCAGAATTGCGGTAAAGTGAAAGTGAAAAGGAAACAAATGATGAAATAAAGCGGAAACGGAAAGGTCAGAGGTGTGAAGCTGAATATACTTTCCAGTGAAAATGCAAAAAACCTTAAACTTTAAATAAATTTCACGCAAATGTTGCAACATTCATTTGTGTGGCGATTTAGTTGAGAGAAAATTTGTATGAATTCGAGCAGATTTTCTTAAGTAATTAATTCAGTGACCAAAAATGAATTTATATATATGTTATAAATGTATGTACATATGTGTGACTATATGTACATATACATGCTTATAATACGTAAAAAAAAAAAAAAATGAAATAGCACTTTTTTCGCCATCTAACGCATTTCGAAATACCTAGTACCTGATTAATTAAATTGCATGCGACATTCACCGGCATTAAGCACTTTCGAATTCAGTAATAGAAAAGGATTGTTTAAGTTTTAACAAAGAAAAAAAACTACTTAGTTCAAATGCCACACAAATCATATGCGTCCATACGCACATACATACAAGCCTCTATTTATCAAAAAGTGCAAATAAAATGAATCAAGTTGAACAACAAATAAACTTTTTTTAAATAAATTGAAAAAAAAAATTACAATTTAATGAGTAAATATCCGACCAAACAATTTAACTTGAAATTGAGAAGATCAAATATGATATTTTAGCCGAAAATGTTAATATTTAACAGTAACATTTGCGCCTTCTCATTTCATTTACATTCTCTGCTTGTAGCTTGCGCATGCAAATGTTAATGTTCCAGAAAAGTTAACAGTTGAATGTTAGCATGCTCGGTTAAATGCGCTGCGCGAAAAGCACTAAAAGCAGGCAAATTGTGGACCATCGTCTGCTCGCTTTCTAAAACTGATATTCAAATAATTTTTGCGTTATAAGAGATTAAATCTTAAGATTAATTTTGGAATATAAACTCACTTAAATAGCAGTCTTGATTAACAGTGCAGTAGCACAAACTATTAATTAAACTTTTAACAAAGCAAACAACTCGATCAAGTACAGAATAAGTAGTGTTTTGTATGGACATTGTGGTGTGGCTGATACAAAGATGCCAACAAAATGTGATAAATGTTAAAAAATATTAGCCAGAAATAACTTATTAAAGGGGAAAAATGCGTTTTGAAGTTTTTAGTCTAACCCCAAGTTCTCTAAGTCTCCCTTTCAGGGTTTCTATCATTTCCTCCCTCTGTAATAGCAACTTTCATATCAGTGTAAGAACAAATAAATCTTCCTTTTAGTCTGGTTGTTTAATATACATACATAGTGCATAAACAATGTAATTATTTACATTACTGCTTTGGGTTTGGAAAATCAAAATCCTCGGCACAAATTGAAATCTTAGTAGTTTGTGTGAAACGCCATGTTGTCCTTCAAAGTTATTTAGTGTTCAGCAATTGTATTTTTTTAAGAGACTGATAGACATACATACATACATAAGTATGTACAAAGGAGAAAATTTCAGATCAGAGATTTCAATACACACATCATTTATAAAAACAAAAAAAGAGTAACAAATTTAAGTAGATAGAGAAATGGATTGTAAATAATAAGGCTTATTTAGTTTACTAAGATTTTTAGCAATTGTTCTTATATTGCGTCGATGCTGCAAATTTACTTTCTTCGTGGGTATGGCTCTTCTCTTTTTCTTCCAACCATAACTGTAAGCCTTCGATGACAGTCCTCGATGAACTTTTGAGTGCGCGGAAAGTTATCTTTAAAGGAGTTTGTTACACTCCAAAATTTAACATCATGTTTAGCATTGTTTCATCCACTTAAATAGATAGTTCCCTGCCTTTTTAAAATCTTTGTCTTGACTGCTGGCAATTCATTTTTTATAGTAAAGTAAGACGGTTTCAGCAGGAATGACAAGACAGTTCGATAATCGGTAAACCGAAAATATTTTTACACAAACAAAATACTCGTGGAAAAATCACTGGAAACCGAGCTACCGATGACCATTGTGTGAAGACCCCTTTTATTATAATTTTTTTTTTTACATCCTTATATAAAGGGTAATTGTTTTAAGAGCTATAGGAAAGTTTTTCAAAAAAACACAGGTAAAATTCAGAAAAATGCATGAAATTTGTATTTAAATCGACAGTACAGTCCATATAATTGAATGTTTGAAGATTATTTCATGCAAATATTGACCGCGACTCCGCTTCAAATGGTCCATCCGCTTAGTCCAATTTTGGCATACTCTTTCCAATGTTTCGGCCGGTCTCTCACATATAAATGCTTTAATATTGTCTTACAATGCGTGAATTGAAGCAGGCTTGTTTGAATAGACATGAGCTTTAACATAGCCCCACAAAAAATAATCTAAAGACGTTATATCGCACGATCTGGGTGGCCAATTGACAGGTCTCGACCGTGATATAAAATGTTCACCGAACTCTCCTCTCAACAAGTCCATTGTTACGCGTGCTGTGCGGCATGTGGGACATTCTTGCTGAAACCACATGTCATGCAAGTCAAGCTCTTGCATTTTGGGCAAACAAAAGTTGGATTTCATTTCACGGTAGCACTCAACATTCACAGTTACGTTACGATTCGCAGCATCTTTGAAGAAGTACGGCCCAATGATACCTCCAGCCCATACCAGCCCTGTGACCTTTTCTGGATACATTGTTAGCTCTTGCAATTCTTCTGACTGATCTTCACTCCAAAATCGACAATTCTGCTTATTTACGTACCCATTGATCCAAAAATGAGCTTCGTCGCTGAACACAATTTTTCGATAAAAAAGTGGATCTTCGGCCAACTTTCCAAGAGCCCATTCACCAAAAATTCTGCGTTGCGGTAGGTCATTCGGCTTCAATTCTTGCACCAACTGTATTTTGAAAGGCTTCACACCTAAATCCTTTCGTAAAATTTTCCACGTTGTTGAGTAACAGAGGCGAAATTGCTGCAAACGGCGACGAATCGATAATTGATGGTCATCATTAACACTGGCCGATACAGCTGCGATATTTTCTTCAGTTCGCACTCTACGTACGTGTTGGTGGTTTGATGTCCAATGATGTAAATTTGGTTCTAAATTTAGTCACAATAGCTCGAATAGCCGCTTCAGTGGGTCGATTAAACTGACCATAAAATGGAAGAAGCGCGCGATAAACTTTCTTAACAGAACAGGCATTTTTATAATAAAATTCAATGATTTGCAAGCGTTGTTCGTTTGTAAGACGGTTCATGGTTAAATTATAGACCAAATTGAAGATGTTTGACAGTGAAACAAAACAGGAAACGTGCGTCAGTTGTTTAAACCAACTGTTTAAAAAGATAATAGCTAAAAAATCACCCGTTATAAGTACATAAACCTTGAGGATTTAAATTTGGGTATTTCGAGTTTGTGGATTTTAATTTTGCATTTCCGAGGATTTTGAGCCTCTCCCACTGCTTTTATTATAGCTCTGGCATTTGACCTCCACGGTGTAGCGATTTGACAACATTTGGCAATTTTTTGCATTTTGTCGTGAACTAGCGATGTTAGTATATAGGCTGTCCTGTAACGATTCGCTATTGCCGATACTGTCGGAAATGGTTTAAACTAGTTGTAGATTGTTTGATAACTTAGTGTATTGTTCATGTAAATAATAAAGGCATAACTAAGATGCAACAAAAAAATGTATCTGCAAAAGAAAATATATGGAATTACGGCATTACTTCACAGTTAGTTAGAGAAACCACTAAAGTAATGTCTAATTTCCTTTCCAAACTGATATATTTGACCAGGTTCACCCAACGAAATATAACAAATAATTCCACCCCGTTTCAGCTGAAGTTTGTAAGTAAGAAACACCTTTCTTATATGGCCATTCTAAGCCAACGGCATGAAGAAAAAATTTTGCAGTTCACGCATTTGTTTATTTCCCTAATCCTTGCTCATTATTTATCAGGTGTATACCTATGTTCAAAGTAATGGGAGTGTGAATATATTGGGAAGTTTTGACAATTAATTTTTTAAAATGTAATTCTAACTAGTTTTTTTTTTTCAAAATATACAGTTCGTTCTATAGCGAAAACCATAAAAATCGAATCATTTAATTTTCATTCTGAATTCAAGAAAAAAAAAATTTAGTATGCAGTTTTATATTCCATATCCCAATTCTGGTATAAGAAAGTGCGAGTTTGAAGTGGCTAAGACATTTCATTGATTTTTATCTTTCTACTCTATTCATGCTAGTATAAGGAAAGACTTCTAGTCAGGTAACTCGTTCAACGAACCAACTCAAATTTGTCTACTTCAAAGCCCGTATATTTTGTTCAGACAGTTAGTGCATTAGAACAGAAAACAGATGGAAGTCAGAAGGAGCAATGCAAGGGCCTGTAAAGCAGGCATGGTAAGACATTCTACAATCAGTGAAATGAGGTGGGTTTTAACGACCTGAAAAATAAGTAGCCGAGCGTAGTTGTGTTAGAAAATCAATTTGTTGTGTCCGTTTTTTCATTATTTCCACCACATATCTTTTGGTCGCAGTACACAGTAGCCTAATAATAGTTTCCAGCTATTATTTCCCCAATACTTAGCTTAAACAGTGGAGAGCGTAGAAGAGAGGGCGCATTTGTTGAAAATGGTTAGATTTGTAGATAAATAATTCATTCACTTTGCACCACGTTAACGTACCATCTTATAACGCTATTCTTCCTTCTTATGGGCAAAGAATATCATTAAATTTATTGTATTCACCTGATATTGCCCCAGTGCATTCACCTGATATTGCCCCAGCTATCTTTGTAATCTTTTCAAGGCACAAAAGAGCTTTCGCGATAAAATCTAAAGCAAATCTGAAAAATCTGTTTGAAAAATATTTTAATGAATGGACTATCGTTGGCATAGGTCTTAGTTATTTCGGCGGAGGCCTACGTAGAAAGTGATTTAATAAATTTGAATTTATGAAATATATTTTGTAATTTATTGAGCAATTTCTGCCAATTTTTAAGGGAATATATGTAGTATAATCGTCGCGCTATGATAGAAAAAGTTTTTTCTAAAAAGAAAAAGTGATTTGTGCTACGAAAAAGCTCCTCATAAAAAACCATTTGGCGTTCGAAGTCGCCTTAAAACTGTACGTCTCTCCACATGAGGAAAAACATCAAGATGCGCGTCATAAATATGAGAAGCAGCTCGGCCAAACACTATAAAAAGTGTACACTCCAATTAATTATTTATTTATTTATCTTATGAATTCACTTTTCATTGCAATCACACTGAGTTGAAAGAAACATTTTCTGACTAGCCGTTGGATCCGATGATTGCAAGTAAAAATGTCCTTCGACAACTCGAGGTCTCAACGCTACATTCCCAAGGCTTTGAAAGCATGCAAGTTATTATTATATCTCTTCCGTAATGCGACTAATTCTGCAAGTCTTGTACCTTTGCATACTCCGGGTTACGATACATTTTTTTACTAGCAGAAGCTTCATCATAAAAGCCCTAATTTAAGCCCCAATGAATGTGCATTTTAATAATTACTAACGATCTCAGTAATTACTACTAATATTCATATATAAGTACAACACATACATACTCTGGTATCTGGGACATCAAGACGCACACCATATACTTTTTGTCCTGTGGATATAACATATGACAAATGGGTAATTATAAACGTATTGCATTTATGTACCACCACATGTACATCTGCATACAATAGCTAGTAAATACCTATATAATACTCAAACCCATATGTATGTACTTGCACACGCACTATATGGCCTGCAAATACTATTAATGCTTTCATTCAACATGGCGTATGAGTAATGTGCCGTCATCTGTTCTTTATGGGTGGGGTTCGAGTTTAGTTAATCGAAAGATTATATTTGGATTAAATCGATTTGAAATAAAATAAAGCCTGACAGGACTGTGGAAAAGTGAAAAATATTGTCTGTTTTGATTACTAGAATAACCAAAACAAATTTGATTTTCTTAATATTATCCTCTAATTTTGTACTACGGTCAAAGAAATTATACATCTATGTTTTTTACTTCTTTCTGTTTATACGCTTAGAAAATTACAATTGTATCCCATGAGAAAGATGCAATTTTCCATAAATTTGTATTAAAGAGATCGGAATTTTTTAATTTACTCTTTTCCCTTCACAGAAGTGGTTTTATGTTCGGCGAGTTCCAGGCCGTGGTCCTCAAGCCATATTTGCGTCCTTATCATGACTTGGTTCAGCTTCCTTCTAGCGCTTTCAGTGTCCTGAATCGTCCGCATATCCCACTAGATATGTACCTTCTAGCATTTCTATGCTCAATATCTCGTCGTAACTCAGATTCCTGAGATCGCGCCGAGAATAGATCCTTGAGCTGCGCCAGGCGTTTCGCTTCTGTTTTCTGGTGTGTCGTACAGCAGTTCACGCTCACTCAAGTAGCTCTGGAGAATCCGTAATGCCTTTATAATGTCTATCCATCGTAGGCTGTTAAAAGCGTTTCGTCCATCAAGCGTTGCCAGGACGGTGATGCGGTTCGGGTAGTAGAGTCTGCGTTGAGCGCTGCTTACCACCTCCTCTATTGCGCCAAAGGTTGATTTTTTGCATCGGAAACCGTATTGCCTTGCTGACAATCCTCCTGCACTCTCCACGGACTCTGCAAGCCGGCGCTGTATGAGTTTCTCAAGCACTTTCTCAGCGCTGTCCAGCACCCTTACCTTACTGATCAGCTTTAGTTTCTGTATTTTCCACAGCTTGGATAAAATGCTTTGAGCCATACATGCATTGTAAACATCGAGCATCACATCTGGCCGGCTTTCAGCCACAAGTTTGAGAGCTTCAGCTGGGATGCCGTCTCGGCCTGCAGCTTTGTGTGTTTTGAGGCTTCTTGCCGCGGTTTTAAGCTCTTCCTTAATGAAGGGTGGGAGCATCTCGTCAGCTTGGGTGTCTCGGTACCCGCACAGCATAGGGTGCCCACTATTTTGCTGATAGCATCACTGTCTAGATGTTGGCGTTTAGCTTCTCCGTTACAATTTTATAACCCAAACCTCAAGGGTTGCTATTTAGATCCCTTCGAACTTCCTATCATTTTGCCTTCTTACTGGCGATGATTGCTTGCTTCAGCGCTTTTCGGGAATTTGCCATTGCCTGCCGATGGGCGACCGATATTAAAAAAAAAATGTCTACCATTTTGTTGTTTCATACACGGAGATTCGGATTTCAGAATGGTAGTCACACACCAACCCATTCGGCTATGGCGCCGCCTGTTTTTTATAGCTACCCTGAAAGTCACCCAAAGTTAACAACAATAAAATATATGTAAACGTATATTTATTTGCTGTTTTTTGTTTTTGGCTTAAGCTTTTTGTCATTTGTGAATAAAAATTAAAAGACGTGATTAATATCGATTTGTAAACATTTTATACCATAGGAATCCATTAGTAGTTTTTTTTTGCTTGCCTTTAAATCGTTTTTCGGCACTGGTAAATATTAAATAAAAAGAAAAAAAAAACAATTAATCATTACTTATGTATATAAGTACATCATTATATTATAGGTAATGATTATATTATAAATTTATATTATAATGATGTATCATACTTATATAAATAATGATTACATATATAAAAAATAATGATTATAAGTAGATACATCAATAAGACTCTTCATTTAAATATAATTGGCGCATATAAATCCTTTGCTAGGCCTTTTGCCAGCTCGCCTTCAAATTTGTGTTGTGTGTCGTGGCATTGTCTACGAATAGAGGCACCTACAATACCTATTATGCCGCCTTCGAACGGCAGATGTTTTTTATGAGAAATGCAACTCGCTGGTTTGCTATTGCCTGCCAAACAGTGACAGGTATTGAAAATAACTTTTTCCTCCATTTCTTGCTTCATCTCCACAGTGGACAGTGGAATTTGTTAAGGTTTTTGCAGAAGAAAAAAACATAGTAGTAGAATGCTCGATTGTATAAAAGCGTGAATTGGAAAAATTCTATATTAAAATATGTAAGAGTCCTCATGAGAGAATATACATAATATGCCGCAAAGTTACAGTAAAAAAATAATACAAACAACCGTGTTATTTGTCGTGCCAAATTTTGCAGCCTAGAAATATGCAAAGATTTCGCTGTTGCATATTTTGCCATGCTTGTATTTTGTTGTAGCGCATGTTTTGTTGCATGGGCAAATGTGAAAATTTTATGAAGCTTTTGGATTATTTTAGGTAAATATGAAAATTAACGAAATTTTCTGTAAATCGATTTTGTAATCAAGGTATTTCTAGGTCTAGAAATATTGTAAATTACTTATTGCGCTGATGCATAAAGTGAAGATAAGTACTTTGTCAGTCAAAGATCATAATTTCTTTAGATTTTTTAATAAAGCAGTAAAGTTATTTACAAAAATAAGTTTTTAATCTATTACACAGTTTGGATGACTCATCCAATTATATTTTTGAATAACTTTTATACCTAATAAAATAAAAGAGTTTTGAGTGATGGAAATCTTTGCTTGGATCTTGGCTCTCCAGCCATGTTGAATCGCTAAAACGGGAGATACGCGACCAGGAAACGTTTCCTTCACAATATCTAATGTGACCCGTGCTATATGTGCTATTGTACCGTTTTTTCACCAAGCTCCGTTCATCCAATTCCGGCTGTAAAAAGTAATTTATAATAGCCTTGTAGCAATCGCCAGGAGAGGTCCTCAAAAAAATACAGCCCAATCACTCCTTCCGTGTGAACGCCGCACCACTCAATGGGTTGTGGATGGGTAATGGCTATTCGTGCATCAAACGCAGATTTTCAGTGCCCCAAAAACGAAGATTTCGCTAATTGACGTAACCGCTTAAGTAGAAATGCGTCGTCACAATAATTTTTGACACAAAATTGTCCTCGTCTTTGATTCCTCGAGATTCAGAATGGTTTGGCAGGAATTCTCAAGCGACCTCGGTCCGCAGGTATTGCACTTTGTACGGGCACATGTGCAAGTCTTTCATTAAAATTCGCTGTAGGGTCCGTCTGGTAATGCTCTATTGCCCGGCCTATCGGCTGGTATGCTTCATCGGCAGACACAACCCCGATATTCTCGGGCGAGCGACTTGCAAGGTATTGAAAATTCAAATTGTTAGGGAAATCTTTATCATTTTTGTGTAGAACTATTCATGACATTTATGTTTTAAAGAAAATCCCTTTCAAATGTTGGCCGCAACTGGCCTATCCACAAAGCATTTAAACTTTACATACCCCCACAAATAAAAGTCGAAAGGTATTGTAATGTAATTACCACACGATCTTGATGGCCAAACCACTGGACCGAGACGGGAGATAAGTTGCTCACCGAAACTACGACACAATAAATCCATTGTTTCACGGGCTGTATAGCAAGTAGGGCCGTCTTGTTAGAGATCATGGGATTCAATTTCCGGCATCAAAGGGTCATTTATCATGGCGCGATACTGTTCGCCATTCACTGTTCTATTGTCGTCTTGTCTTTGAAAAAAGGTCGTCTTCAGCCCATAGGTCGCACCAATCAGGTGTTTTCAATGGATGTAATGCCTTTGGGTTCCTCTTCAACCCAAGTACGGCAATTTTGCTTATTATCGTGGCCATTAAACCAAAAATGGGACTCATTGCTGAACAAAATTCGGGTCTCAAAGTAAAGATCTTCGCCGAGTTTTTCAATAGCCCAGTGACGGAAATTATGACGCTTTGAAAGATCGGCCGGCTTCCAATATTGGACTGTATTTTAGACGCTTTCAAATCAAGACGTTTGCGTAAAATCACCCAAGTAGCGCCGTAAGACAGGCTAAGTGTTGAGATTGGCGCCAAATTAAATTTTCCGGGTCTACGGCAAAACAGCCGCAAGCATTTACAGCCGCAATATTCTCTTCATTTTCGGCTATACGCAGTCTAATCGGTCGAGTATCATCCAATAATGTAAAATTATTTTCAATTTTGTCGATTGTTTGCCGAATAGTGCGCTCGGTAGGGCAGACGCTGACAGTAGTCATGCGTTGTCTGTCAAAAAAATCCTATTGGAAACAGTGTCCCCAATCTGATCACTTTTTATAGTATACTATTAGCACACATTAGTTCACCCATAGTAAACAATTTTCAGTACACTGCTTGAACATAATTTTCTAAGGCGATAAAATGAACGATGACCAACTTAAATTTTGATAAAATTCCTAGATACATGAAATTAGAAGCTACCAGGTAGATACCTATGAAATGAGACTTTTTCTTCAATTTCAAACGTTTACAATGGTTACAAATTTAATCCTCAAAATAATAACCATCGCTAGTGACACATTTTTCCCATCTCTCAGGCAATTTGTGAATGCTGCGCCATTTTTCATCACCCGAAACGACTCGAAGCAAAAAATACTTCCTTTTGAATCGAGAGAGCAGCATTTCACAAGTAGTTTTTCGGTTCTCTTGCTGCCTTTCAGTCAGTTCATGCGGCACCCATCCTCCGACCTTCAAAAATCATGCCCATGTCTTTCAAACGTTTGGAAATGGTTTTTTGGGTCACTCCCAACTGCTCTGCCATCATTTCTTGCATTTGAACATCATCTTCATCCAACAATGCTTGCAATTAGGCGTCCTCAAACTTTTTCGGTGGACGGCCACGGTCCTCGTTCTCCACGCTAAAATCACCACTTCGGAATTTTTCAAACCACCTGAGCACTGTGTTCTACTTAGAGCATGCTCACCATAAGCTTCTGTAAGCATTTAATGAGCTTGAGAAGCGTTTTTCTTCAATTGATAACAGAAAATCAACGATGTCCGCAAATCGTAGTTTGACATTTTTAAGAGCGACAAAAAAGCATTGTTGTATGAAACGTAACAAACAATGAACTGAATATTGTTGACAGATGACAGACGAAAAAAACAAGACATTTGGGAAGGTTTAAAAATACTCCTAGCGACAACTAATAGCTGAAAGTCTCATTTCATTGGTATCTACCTGGTAGTTTCCTCACAAACAGTTTCCTCACAAACAGTTTCCGGTTAAAAATTGACGCGAGATTCTTCTGGAATATAAGAATGTGTAAATAATTTGTGTCCCATTCAGCCATGCAGGTTGTAGAATGGAAAATAATATTACCTCTCGGCACTTGCTACAAAGCAAATCGTCAGCAAATGCTTTAACTTTTCCCATGAAAGTCAAAACAGTGAGTTAATATAAATCAAAAAGAAAATTGGTCCAAGAACTGACCCTTAAGGGACACCCATTTGCATGTATACTGTACGTATTTGGATACAACACCGTTTTCGTTTTCCTTAAAAAAATCGATGTGTTTTAACTTTTGAAATCAGTTTTTTATTAAATATTTTTTCTCCAATAGCCAAAAGTATACCACGAAAGTCTTTTGAAATACAAAATGCATATTCAAGCACATCAATATTTTGTTGCACAAAGAACTATTAAAAGCTTAGCCACACGTTGATCTTACGAATGACCGCAAAAATTTTGTTAGTGACACTCGCGGTTAGCGGATTTAGAAAAGAAAAACAGCACGACACTGAAGAAAGCAAACAAAGCGTAATGTGCACCAATTTGATTTGATATTAAAACATTTAATATTCATAAAATTAATGAATAATAATAAAATCGACGCATTTAATGATTACTGAATGTACTAAACGCAACAGCCATACTGGAGAAACACATCAACAAAGAGGCATCACTAAATAAAAAAATACGCGAAATAATTCTACGATTGTAGAAATATTAAATTAAATACATAAAATAAAAATGGCGAATACAGCACAGCTTTTGCGAAGGCAAAGTTCTCGCGATATTGTGCTGAAAAGTCAAAAGAGCATTGACCAGCTGGAATTGCGGGTGAGTAGCTCCATTGTAGAAAGTAGCGCTAGATACGTGTATACTAAATTATTGCTAGGTCATACCCTCCTCTACAATGCTGACTTGATTACTTACAAATATTCTTTTGCGGCTTAATTTATTCAAATAATTTCTTAATACTCTTGAATATAAAAGTATTTATAACACAATTTTGTTCAACACATTTTTTGGTCTCAATTTAATTTCGTTTGATTTTTTGTTGCTCTTTGTCCTGTTTAGGAAATGCGCGGGCGTCTTGTGCCCAAAGAACACCATAGCAGCGGCACACATCATCATCATCACCACCCCCATCAGCCCATGTATGGTGCGACCAATCAAGCATTCCTAGGTGATGCTTTTGATGAATCGAATGAATTGGAACCAGATGGCTTCGGTGCGGAGGCGAGTACTAGTAAATCGAAAGCAGAATTAGCAGCTGCCGTATCAGCCACAGTTGAGGCACAGGAAGATGATATTGTCGAAGGTGAAAAGGAGGGCGACGAACGTGAAAGTTGGGATAACAAAATCATGTTTTTGCTCGCTACCATAGGGTAAGTGAAGTGTGATGACGTAGATGCTAAGAGTTAGGGTGTTACTAAGACATTTAATGCCACGCCACAGGTTGTTTTTGTATGATATCTAATAATTTCTGTGGTGCCACATCGCATAAAAGCCTACGCTACACAATGGGCATTGTTCGATCGATTTTAATATTAGGTGTGCAACTCAGTTCTCGCTGTTTTTTGATGAAAATACAACGTTATTCGGAAAAAATGGTTACAAGTGAATTATTGAAAGTATTGCCCATCGCTGGCTACTACCTTTTCCCATATTTCTGGAAATAGAACATTTAGCTATTTGAAACTTCGCCGTACTTCAAGCGCTTCAAGCAAAGCTGCCATTTGGTCTCATTTCATATATTATATTTCCGTATTATTCTACTTATTTTTGACAGTTATCGAAGTCAAGCAAGCAAAGTACCAAAGCACTGGGTCAGCACCTTTAGGTTAGGTTGGAATGGTTGCCCAAGGAATGAGCACTCTTGGACGAAGATAAACGGGTTCGTCCTTTGTGATGCCATTGTGAAGGAGGTGAGGGGAAAGAGAAAACCGATGGGATGAAAGAAGAGAGCGGGGGGAGGTGGTTGTGGGATAGTTAGGAGGGTGGGTTTAGAGTGTGTGGACTATGAACGATGACTGTGCTGCATTTGCGTCAACCGCTTTGTGCTGCTGATGAAATTCATCAGATTTTTAATGTCAACGCCAGCTATATCAGCAGGCTTAGCAAAGATGTAAGAGCCAAGATGCCAAGATGCCCCGCCAGAGCAAAGCAGCTTAGGAGAAGGTGCTGAGATAATTCCACCTCATCCTCCATACATCCGACGCAAAAAGGACTCGAGGTAATTCCAAGCCTCACAACATGCACTCCTCGCGCATAGGGTCCTGTGAGAAAACCCATGAGATTCGAAGGCCAGTATCTTTAGTGTTAAAATAATTTGTAAGTCCGCCCTTTACAAAGTTATATTCAAAACATTAGGCCCACTACAAAGCTGCAACTATTTTGCGACGTCTGTTAGGTTGCTTGCCAGCGATAGTTATCTAGTAAAATACTAAAAAAAATTCATTCGAAAATCAGTTATAGCTAGAAATCGTGTAGATTTTGCTCTTGTGTGCACAGGACCTAATATGAAAATGATGCCTATAGAAATTATTCTAAAATGAATCTCTTTTTTGCTGCAGCTATGCCGTTGGCTTGGGTAATGTCTGGCGTTTTCCCTACTTGGCGCAGAAGAATGGTGGTGGTGCCTTTCTTGTGCCCTACTTCATAATGTTGTGCATACAGGGGTTGCCTATATTCTATTTGGAATTGGCTGTAGGCCAACGACTGCGCAAAGGTGCGATTGGTGTGTGGAGCCAGGTAAATAAGAAATTCACTATTATAGCTTAGCCCCATTTAATTATTACGTTTTTTCTTTTTTTATATTTCTCTTTCAGGTCTCTCCCTATTTGGGCGGCATTGGCATCTCATCCGCAGTTGTCAGCTACATTGTCGCTTTGTATTATAATACCATAATTGCCTGGTGCCTCATATACTTGTTGCATAGTTTTGAGTCACCTTTGCCGTGGGCCGATTGTCCCACACGCCTCTATGCCAATTACACTTATGACCATGAGCCGGAATGTGTGGTAAGAAATAAATGCAATCACTCGCACACACACGCACACAAGCTCATCACACCATTTGCAACACTAAGCAATGTCACACACCTACTTACACATGCATACGTATGTATGTATATGTATGCAAACATTCAACATCCTTCATTTGAGCATAAAAAGAAACGAATTGAAGAAATGTGAGTATATTTATTTAAAATGTATTTTCGCATGCATATGTATGTGTTGTGTTATTTGCTGTAAACTTAAAGACTTGATGATTCGTCGATTAACGAAAACTTTATTAAATTAAGAGATTAGGTGCCAGGATGAGAAAATAACCATCTGAAAATGTAAACAAAGAACCCTTTATGCGGCGAAAAATTTTTAGTTTTACTTTTAACGCGATAAATTTCATCCGAAATTTTTCCAATTTTTTTATGTCCTCCAAATAAAATGATTCCTTTGCTACATTGAAAACTTCTTCACTCCAACCAAATTTCATTTATTCTTATTTTTAAACAGAAAATAGTTGCATGGTCTAAGTCAAGACAATTCTCTAGATGAGGTACCAATAAATTTCAAATAGTATAGAGTATAGGGATTCTAAAAATATGCACAAAAGCGCTGTATTGAGTTCTAAATTCCTACCGAAGCACACAACATTTCATATTGTCAGCAGGATTCCACAAGACCGTAACTGACAAAAACTAAAAAACTTTTTGTTCAAATATGATGAATTTCATCGAATTACAAGTTCCCACATCACACAGTGGGCGATATCATCGATTTACTTGGAATTAAATTATGAAATCTGCAAACAATAAGATTTGTATTTAAAAATTTGGGCTTGAGTCGCTTGGGGAGCGGCTAATCGAAAGATCAAATTTGAATAAAATTGGTTGAATATTTCATCATAACTGTAGAGCCCATCTTCGCAGGGTTAAGACTTTTCAGACTTCCTTTTTTTTGTTTTTCCGTATTTCTACCAAACTTAAAGTTCTAGCCATTAGGAATTATATTATTTTTAGCTCATTCTGCTCATACAAATAAAACGGAATTGCTTCATGACAGATAAACAGAAACATAAATAGAGGGCGCTTTCGATTCGTCACTTCACTGCTTGCTATACTTGGACAAATTTATTGAGCAAGATTCGCCACTAGCGGGTATAAAACGGGTATAACTCACTTTTTTCAATACTACACTTTTTTAAGTCAGACGTTTCAGTATATGCAGAAACTTCCAAACATTTTTCTCTTAGCAAACTTTGTGCGTCGCTGTCGATTTCGTATCTGTTTGTATAGAAATGTATTACCTCTTGA
This sequence comes from Anastrepha fraterculus, assembly GCA_037575425.1. Taxonomy (NCBI): domain Eukaryota; kingdom Metazoa; phylum Arthropoda; class Insecta; order Diptera; family Tephritidae; genus Anastrepha; species Anastrepha fraterculus. Next base: position 33,200 of record JAYXIM010030818.1, read on the forward strand.
TAGCGACGATATTAAAGGATATGATGATGACTGCAAAGTTTTCATCAATCCTTTCTTCGTTTTTTCACTCGAAATTTTTGATGCTCACAGAAATTTCACCTTGTTGCGTGCTTCCAAGACTTCCAGATAATAGCTGCCCCATAAATTAAAACTTTGTAAACTATACTCGACACGTAGAATCTCTGATACGATTCAATAAATTTCTCTGCAGTTTGGAATGTGTACTTCTTAAACTTACTTTTGCTTATGAATAACTTTTTAACTAAATTTTATTGACCTTTACGCACTCCATTGCTTGTCCGTTTGTAAACTGCAGCGGTCTAGTTCGCAAGTGTCAAATGTTATGCAAAAATTATAAATCTTCAGATAGGGTGCTCAATTTTGCGCCATCATCTTATTACAATGCTGACGTTAGTATTAAAGCTACTAATGAATTTAGGTTGGCCCAAGATGCCAGGAAAAAGTTCTGTGCCAATAAAATTGACATGAGCACTTTTTTTATTTCAAACTCTTTCTATTGCGTAATTTTTTCATAAAAATCAAGGAGGTTCAGATTGACCAAGCAAATATATACAATAATAACGGGTGATCAATCATGAGGTGCTTTTTTCAATAGTTAAAAAAAACAAAAATGTAAATTATGTTCAAAACCTTTATTTATCATTTGAAAGGACATTCTTTGATATTTACTTTTTGAATATAACTTCATTCAAATGTTGGCCGCAACTACGCTTAAGGTGGTCCATTCTGAAGGTCCAATTCACAATCACTCGTTCGAGCATTTCGACTGGTATGTCGTGAATAACTCGCGTAATGTTGGCTTCCAGAGCTTCAATCGTAGCTGGTTTATCAGCATAGACCTTGGACTTCACGAATCCCCAAAGAAAAAAGTCCAAAGGTGTGATATCACAAGATCTTGGTGGCCAACTCACAGGTCCTAAACGTGAAATCAGCTGCTTTCCGAAATGACTTCTCAATAAAGTCATTGTTTCACGAGCTATATGGCAAGTGGCTCCGTCTTGTTGAAACCAAATGTCGTAGAGATCATTAGATTCAATTTCAGGTAGCAAAAAGTCCGATATCATGGTACGGTAGCGAGCACCATTCACAGTTACGTTGCGGCCATCATCATTTTTGAAAAAATATGGACCGATGATTCCACCAGCCCATAAACCACACCAGACCGTTGTTTTCTCTGGGTGTAAAGGTAGCTCTTGAACCTGTTCTGGTTGCTCTTCATCCCAAATACGGCAATTTTGCTTATTGACGTAACCATTGAGCCAGAAATGCGCCTCATCGCTGAACAAAATTTTGCTCGAAAACAGCGGATCTTCTTCAATCTTTTCAAGAGCCCAATGAGCAAAACGGTGACGTGCAGGAAGGTCATTTGGCTTTAGTTCTTGTACGAGCTGTATTTTGTATGCTTTTAAATGAAGATCCTTCCGTAAAATTGACCAAGTTGTTCCATACGACAGTCCAAGTTGCTGAGAACGGTGCCGAATCGATTCATCGCGGTTTTCACGTACACTCTCTGCTACTGCCGCTATATTCTCAATGCTTCTTGCTGGACGTGGTCTATTCGGTCGAGAATTATCCACCAATGAATATTCGGATTCAAATTTGTTGATGGTATGTCGAATAGTGTTTAAGGCAGGCCGATTATGTTGACCATAATGCGGTCTAAGCGCACGAAAAACATTTGTCACAGAACGCTGATTTTCATAATACAGTTGAACAATTTGTAGACGTTGTTGCGGTGTGAGTCTTTCCATGACGAAATGCCAAACGCTGTTCAACAAATCCACAATGACAGTTTGCCACAACTCGCGCGCGATCTGTAAAAGAAACGCAAATGAAAAAAACTCCTCTTAATTGATCGCCCGTCATAATATTAAAGTTGCGTCTCATTAAAAACACCAAAAAATTTAAAGAAAATTTTGTTTAGGAGTGTCTTAGGTTTGAGGCTGCGTAGTCAAGAGTAAAGTGTTTCCACCTAAAATTTGGTTATTGTATCATCACAGGAATACCAACAAGCATTGTAGATTGAATCATCTTACTAGCCCAAGAAAATACTCCAAAGGAACATGCAGGTTCTGTAGAGAAAAAGATTTAATCGCCAAACATGTGCTGACATCGTGCATCACGAAAAACCTTTTTAAAGAGATGAATGCATGCGCGATACCGTTGTTAACATATTCTTTTGGAGTAATCAAGTGGAGTAATACAGATATCGAAAATCTAAAGATAGCCACAAGAACGAAATTAACAAAACATAATAAACATCACCCACATTCATGTAAAGAGCGTATAACAATACCCAGAAAAAATAGAGGAAGGGGACTTATTGATATCCATCAGCTGCACAACAACCAAATAAATAACTTAAGAACATACTCCTACAACCTAGACACATCCCTTCACAAAGCAATAGTACTAGCAGACAAAGAACTAACGCCCCTTAACCTCCACAACCAAAGCCTTATTCTACCAAAACATACAATAGAAGAAACCCTAGCAGCATGGAAACAAAAACAAATACATGGAAAACATCCACATATAGTCAATAATGTCAACATAGATCAGCAAAACACATATACGTGGCTAAGAAAAGGAGATCTACAACCAGAAACAGAAGGATTCATCATTGGAATACAGGACCAAATCATAGCCACAAAAAACTACAGAAAATACATAATAAAAGATTCAACCATCACATCCGACAGATGGCGTAAATGTAACATATACACAGAAACTATAGACCATATAACAGCAGGATGCCCAATGCTCGCTGGGACAAAATACACACAAAGACACAATACAGTAGCCAAAATCATCCACAAGGAAATAGCCACATTTCTCAACTTAACCAATGACACAGCAACATATTATGAATATACAGCTGAAACCATACTAGAAAACGAAGACTTTAAACTATACTGGGACAGAACCATATACACTGATAAGACCAGATATAACAATAATAGATAAGAAAGAAAAAACCACACAGTTTATTGAAATAAGTGTCCCTAATGACGTTAACATACACAGCAAATATACAGAAAAAATTGAAAAATACATAGAGCTTGCGCAAGAAATCAAAAACATATGGAAACAAAATGAAGTGAAAATAGTACCAATTATTATTTCAGCAACAGGAATATTACACAACACTTTCATACAAAACCTAAAATCAATAAATATAAACGAAAAAACGCACGCACAAATACAAAAAGCTGTTATACTGAAAACTTGTAATATAGTAAGGTCCTTTCTAAACCAGATCTATTAAAATTTTACATTTCTAAAACATTACTACATCGTAACACAAAACAACAGAGCATTGCCCCTTGATACCGATATCCGGGGCACATGTTATCTCCGGTAGTTGCGAACCCTATCGAGATGGAGTAACTCTATAATAATAATAATAATAATAGAATCACGAATGTATAGTCTATTATTTCTTAAAAAAAAGTTATCGATATGAGAACTGTCAAAATGTGATGAATTACAGTTAGATTAATTGAATCTTCTATCCCAATTGAATCTTGTGTATCTCTTTAAGGTTTCTTAAGAGTTTATTTGGCTTTGGAATGTTATGGAAAACTACCGAAATTCCGCTTCTCCAATAAAAAAATATTAGTTACGGCATTTTTCATTTCATGTGACGACATCACATAACACATGAGCTTAAAAGTCCTGGACTTAACACATAGATGGCGCTAGTTTTATTGCATTCACTTCTTTCTTCAGTTAGTACTAATTTTAAAAGGACAGCTGCTAAAATTTCTTGAATTATATTCAATACTTCGTGAGTTATTGTGCTAAGAGTGACGCTACTTCTGTTATTTTCAAAAGAATGGATCAAAAAGAATTTCGTGTTTTAATTTTACACTGTTTCTTAATGGGTAAAAATACCGTTCAAGCGAAGCAATGGCTTAAAAAGTCTTAAGCACTCCGCTCCATCAGAAACACCAATAAAACGATGGTTTGCTGACTTCAAATGTGGTCGTAGAGACACTGATGAAGCAGAACGCAGAGGACGTCCAAATGAGGTGGTAACGCCAGAAAACATCATAAAAATCCACAAAATTGTTTTGAATGATCGAAAAGTGAAGTTGCGTGTGTTAGCTGACATCGTAAAAATATAAAAAAAAATATAAACGTATTGACTATGACATCTGAGAACGCTCTGTTCAAAGTGGGTACCGCCTTTGCTTACTGTTGACCAAAAACAAGAACGTGTTGATGATTGTGAGCAGGATTTGCCATTTTTAAACGTAATAAACCGGAATTTTTGTATCGATATGTGACAACGAATGAAACATGGATCTATCACTTCACTCTGTCATCTGCGCGGACAGCAAATGGTGAACCACATCCAAAGCACAACAATCGGCTAGAAAGGTTATGGCCTCGGTATTTTGAAATGTGCGGATGCAATATTCATCGACGATCTTGAGAAGGGAAATACCATCAGCAGTGAATATTATATAGCGTTATTGGAGCGTTTGAAAATTACAAAGAAAACATCCGTATATGACAAAGAAAAAAAATTTTCTTCATCAAGACAACGCACCGTGTCACAAGTCAAACAAACCAGTGGCAAAACTACATGAATTGAACTTCGAATTGCTCCCACTTCCACGTATTTTCTTTGTTAGGCCCGGGTCTTTTCAGCCCATATGTTACTTATGTATTTATAACTAAGCAATCTTAAATATGTGCAGACTTATTTAATTCACTTACTTCACCTTTTCAAATTTACACTAATATACCGACACATATTTACTTACAAATTACTGCCATTGAAATTACACGCGCGTACAAACATGCATCATCTAATCACACCTACTGAAATATGTTTGTATGTATGCATCATTATTTCTTCGCACCTAGGCCTCCTCGCCCACGCAGTTCTACTGGTACCGCACCACACTTCAGTGCTCCGAAAGCGTCAATGAGCCGGAAACTTTTAATTATCACATGGCTATATCGTTGATAGTTTCATGGTTTCTTGTCTACATCTGTATGGTACAAGGGATTACGTCGTCGGGTAAAATCGTCTATATGACCGCCATATTTCCATATGTGGTGCTCATTATATTCTTCTTTCGTGGCATTACGCTGAAAGGTGAGTGTTTAAAAGCATGAAGGAAATGAATAAAGTTAAAAAAAAAAACAAAAAAAAAACAAAAAACGAAATCTTTTGAAGTCAAGTTCAATTAGTGAAGCAGAAATCATTTCAGTCAAATAATACGATTTATAAATGCACATAAAGGGTGGTCCAAATACGTGTTTATTTTTGAAAAATAATAAAATAAAATGCATAAAATAAAATAAATAAAAACATTATTATATTTACATATTAGAAAGAGTAAATATTTTTTTCCAATCAAGTTGCTAGCTTGCATTTCTTCATAGTAAAGCATGGAGTCAACCTTAGTTTTAAATCCCTTGTTGACGGCTTCGCATCAGAATAGCGGACTAATCACGAATGGCTCGAACGATATTCGCCCTGATGGCTTCTGAACTATCCACATAACATACATTTTTCAAGGTTTTCCCCAAAAAAGGTCATGTGCCTTACAGTCCTCATTTGGAACCAAATGATTTCTCTTTGTTCTCGTAAATCAAAAACAAAATGCGCGGTCAACGTTTTTCTACGCCTGAAAAAGCAGTTGAAACCTTTAGTACTCGTAAGCAGCTCGTTTGGGAGGTATCCACTTCTGAGTGGCAAAAGTGCTTTGAAAATTGGATCAAGCGAATGCAGTGTATTGACTTCCAAGCAGAATATTTTGAAAAACAATAAAGACATTTTCATTATTATTTTACTGAGTTTTCATTATTGGGCACAAAAGAGAGAGTCCAATGCGATCAATTTGTAGCTTCAAGGCGCCCAATAAACACCGTCATAATTTGCGTGCTAGAGATTGACTGTTTCACGGGATGCGTGACGTCCCCTGCTGCTGAAAATAAATATCCTTCAAGCTCATGCCGCTCAATCAAACCAAATAGAAAAATAACTTTTTGGCTCCGATAGCGATGTCAAATTTTTTGGTGGCTGTCCATCATCCGCGGGGAGTTCAGCTGTCGCTGTTGCTTATCTTCGTTGAAGCGTGTTGGGGTACCAGCGATCCACTCAAGGATGGAGCTTGTGTGCGCAGTCACTCTGTCGGTTTGTCGATGGCTCACTGCCAAGGAAGCTGAATTCCTTTCAACTGCTTTGTTTATCGCCAGTGTGTTACTTGTAACGGCTGCTGGTTGTGGTGGAGTTCCACTAATAACAGAACTCCTCTTAAAGACTGCAGCTCCCCCTTCATCAACAGCATTATTGTTGTTTTCTTCATTGCTTCTGTTTTTTTTTGTTTTCAATTTTGTCCATGCTTTATGGGCCCAAACTCACAGCCACTATCTCTGCATGTATGTAGTTTCCGTAAGTCCTATGGTTATATATGGAACAGGGAGGCCATACTAGGGTTGACGCTGGCCCTTATGGGTACCAGTGTTCAGAGCCAGACTTCAAGCCGGAGCTAATGGGGAGTAATTTCAACTCAACCCACATGGCCACTTAAGACTGCGCGCTTTGTGAGACCTGCCAGGTTTTGATAGGGCCGCCTACTCAGATTTCAGAGGTTTACTGCTCCAGCTCGATCACAATCTGCTTCCGATCCAGTGTGCCATAATCGGGATTTTACTGGAATCAATCCTGATGGCCTGCAGGCCGTACTGTCATATTATCACCAGCTGCTCCTAACATGGAGAACAGTCGCTGACCAGGTAGCCGCCCACTATGAAACAGACGTCCCTGGATTTTTTTATATTTTTATTACTTCACTTATTTGTGAAAGACGGTGTCGACTCACCTTTGACACAGAAACCTCATTGGAGCAACTAGCTTTTATATCGCGACCTCCGTCTCTGCCGCTCATTGTCCGAGGTTACTTACTTGGTCCAACGTATTCGTAACTAACCTGCTACTACAGGCCGTCCGGAAATCTGTAACCTGCCAACCCATCTCATAAAGAACTGTGCATACATTTTTGAGAAATGCTTCTAAGGGAGCCAGTATTGGCCAAGCGAAGCGGACGGGTTTCGTCCTTACCCACCTTACAAAGCAAAGGTCTGTGGGCTAATTCCATTAGTAAGCCAGCCTCAAGAAATTTTCATGTGAATTAGCATACATTAATATTGGACCACCCTTTTTGCTACAAATATGCGTTTTTTCAACTCAAATAATTTGTATAGTATTGGCTCTTAGATCCGGTTGTACATTGCGGCCAGAATAAAATTCGTCGATCAAAATGCAAAAAGGTGGCAGAATATTCGCATTTTTACAAGGCTGAAGCCAAGCTGTTATACTTTTGTACTCGCTTTTTTACGAGCTCGAAGACCCGTGATCAACTTCAGTTTAAAAATCTAACATTCTAAGCCAACACCTACTAAACTTATAATAAAAAATAATAAAAAATCAACATCACTGTCTGCCAAGAACTTGATTTGAAACTGTTGAACGCTAAGTAATTTGATTGGCTCTGTTAGACGACATTTCGCTTTAAAACTTTTCTCATAATCGCTCTTGTCTCTTACAGGTGCTTCAGAAGGCGTCGCTCATCTCTTCACGCCACGTTGGGAGACACTACTGGATCCTGTCGTGTGGTTAGAAGCTGGCACACAAATTTTCTTTTCTTTAGGTCTCGCTTTTGGAGGTTTGATCGCCTTTAGTTCTTACAATCCTGCTAACAACAACTGTTACCGCGATGCTATTTTGGTTTCTCTCACAAATTGTGGCACTTCCATGTTTGCCGGTGTTGTGGTCTTTTCAGTAATCGGCTTCAAGGCCACATCCACATTCGATCGTTGCAACGAGGAACGGCAGAGTCTGATTGCGCAGAATAAAACGACGAATCTACCAGTTTGTGATCTCGAAAAAGAATTGGCGAATGTGAGTGCTTAAACTAAGAACAAAAAAAAAATTAAAAACTAATTTTTATTAATTGAAAATTCTCCGCAATTCTTCATGGCAGAGCGCTTCTGGTACCGGTTTGGCATTCATTATTTTCACTGAAGCGATCAATCAATTTCCTGGTGCACAAATCTGGGCCGTGCTCTTCTTCCTGATGCTTTTTACACTCGGCATTGACTCACAATTCGGCACACTGGAAGGTGTCGTAACCTCGCTGGTGGATATGAAATTATTTCCAAATCTACCTAAAGAATGGCTTGTGGGGGTGAGTAATGAAATTTTATGTTCTTTGCGAGCAAGAGTTTTTGCATACAAAGTATCTCTTTTTATATACTCTTTCATTGCAGGGTCTCTGTTTTTCGTGTTGTTTGATCTCTATGTGCTTTGCTAACGGCGCTGGTAGCTACATATTTCAACTAATGGATAGTTTTGCGGGTAATTTTCCACTTCTCGTCATTGCACTTTTCGAATGCCTGTCGATCAGTTATGTGTACGGTGTCAGAAGGTGGGTGTGTATTGATCGTTAAAGTTATAACTTTACTTTATTTCCTTCGTGCGTTTGTTGCCGTATTTACCTTTGTCTACATAGGTTTTCCGACGATATCGAAATGATGACTGGTTCACGCCCTGGCTTATATTGGATGATATGCTGGAAATATCTTTCACCCTGCGCTATGATAACCATTCTGTTGGCCTCTTTCTATCAGCTGCTCACCGAGGGCAGCAGCTATCCCGCTTGGATAGCTGCCAAAGGGCTGACTGAACAACTCGAGTGGCCGCATTGGTGTGTTGTCATTGCATTTTTCCTGATACTCTCATCGATACTGTGGATACCGATCGTGGCGATATTGAGGTATGCCGTATATTCGGTTCTTAGGTTGAAGAGGGAAAAACGTACTTTTGTTTTCACACAGGCTCTGTGGCATAAAAGTGGTAGAGGACTCGGATCCTGCCTGGTTCCCAGAAGCAGAGCTGAAAGAGGTGCACGGCATTGTGCCACATGAACCCACAGAAATCGAACGTACAATATTTTGTTTTAATATGGACGGCACAGAGGGCATGTGCTGTCCGAAATATGGATTACCTGAGAAATCGCTCGAAGAAGAGGAGTAAATAGAGCAAACGCAAACTATTCATGGAAAGAGTTGAATTTAATAAATACTACATAATGATGGAAAAATTAATAAAATGTTGGAAAAGCGGACGCATTCATATAAAGAGGCATAGAGACATTCATAAGAGGCATTGAGGCATTGCCAGAAACCGTCGTGAAAAATAAAGCAAGAGAAAAAACCATAAGCAGGCCGCGAAACGAAAAATAAAACAAATAGTAAAATAGTAAAATTAATATAATTAAAAAAATAGTTAAACTTTAGCGAAAACTGTAAGGGAGTGGAAGTAAGAAACTTTTTAAATTAACAACTACATTTTTGGTGTTTTGGTGGACAAACTGGCATGGAGACTCAACTATACAATAATAAGTTAAGTACTACATATATTATACAATAAATATATTTATATATATACACATAAATATATTGTGTAAGCCAATACTGTAGCATTACTTCTAAAGACAATAATTTAATTGAAAAAACCAATGTTGTTAATAAGTTTAAGCAGCAAAATGTACTTGTAAATATAAAAAGAAATACAAAGACAATAATTCTGTTGAGAGTAGTTAACCTAAAGTTGCCATTCATACAAATACGTAGCTCTTAAAAGATGAGTGTTTTTTCGAAAAAAAAATGTAATGAAATGTAAAAAGTGTACTGTGATTGTGCGCAAAATAGAAAAATAATCGAATTCATTGAAAAAAATACTCTAAAATTAGCCACCGAATATAATTCTACATGTATTAATAATATGAAAAGGAATGGAGATCATTATAAGTTGTCAACACACATTTTTATTATTCATATACCAGGTGACGCAAAATTATTCATCCAATTTTGCTTCTGAATAACTTTTTTACTAAATAAAAACAAAAAAGATTTTGATGTATTTTATTTTGACCTTTACACGCTCCATTTCTTGTCTGTTTATATATCAGAGCTGTCTAGTTCACAATTGTCAAATATAATTGGCGTGCAACGTTATTGGCAAATATAGGGTGTTTTTGTTAGCTGCATGAGAACTCTCGATATCGATAACTACAGTTTGACAGCTGAGAATGACGAACTGTTTTGACATTTCGGTGCAGTAATGCTTGGCAAGTCATCATGAATCCCTAAACGTCAAAACAACGCTTTCAAATTGTGAAAATTTATTTACGAAACATAAACAAGTAAATCTGTTCGAGAAGTTCATAGAGCGAAGTGTTGAAGAAGACGACGAAATGCCGATTTGTCGTCGTTCTCAACATATTGGCCTTTGTACTTCGACTACGTGGAAAATTTGACGTAAGGATCTTGACTATAAAATACAATTCGTGCAAGAATTGAAATTGCCATGAAATTATTTACCAAATTATAAAAAAAAAATCATTCCAATAATATTTCTGTTTTGTGTTATTAGTTAAAGTTCTCAAGCTCTTAAAGAAACACCCTGTATAATAAGTTATAAATCTTTCTATGGAGTGATTAATTTTGCGCCACCTTTTATATATACCTACAACCACTTATAGAATGTAGAATATTCCAAGCCAGAGCGGCCAATGTCTACGGCCAATTTAGAAGATTCGAAGAGAAAAAATGTGAAAAGCGTACCTTCAGTTAAAAAAGTAGTTTAAAACATAGTAACTAAAATTTAAAAATATTGTAAGCACATACCTACACTTATTTCATACAATATTTCAAATTACACTGGCAGACAAATGATTTATGATCAATGAGTCCGACAATCCACTTTTTATTTTCTGTTAGTTAGTTTTCGAGATATCGCCAAAGAACGTTTTTGGTTTAAAAAAAGAAGGAGATCATAAAAACATCGAACACCTTGAAAATTCACTAACCTATCCCAACAAAATTGAAATTAAATTTGCTGTATTTCGTTTACGCATTTTTTTTTATTAAAATCAAAAAAATTTTTATTAAAAAAAAATTTTAATTAAAAACTAAACTTTTTTATTACAATTAAAGTATTAAAAAGTTAAGAAAGCAATTTTTTTTTGTGCAAAAATATTTAAATTTTCGATTTATGTAAATTGTAAGAAAAATGCGGACTCGGCGACAGATTTTCATATTAATTTGACGGTTTGGTACTTGGGTTTTTTTGACTGTTGTTATTTTTTTTTTGCCAATATGTTTTAAAAAGATTTTGGAAATTAAAAAAAAAGGATTTTAAATTTAAGGCCTTCCTAATATTTTGATATTATTGCATGTTTTATATATCATTTGTAGATACATTTTCCGAATTATGATACTTCTTTACTAATATATAAATATATTTTTAGTTTTTGAGGAAAAAAATGTTTTACTTTCCTAACATACAGTTTAAACTTTGTAAAAGATTTAAAAAAATTTAATTGGAAAACTAAAATTTTCCTCAAATGTAGAAACTTTTTAATGAAATAATTTTAAACAAATTTCGAGTATGCAGTTTTATAGCCATTGGATATAATAAAGTGTAAGTTTGAAGTGGCTGAAAATCGATAATTTTGTTTTTTGCTGGCGGCCGTTGTATCCTGTACATATTTGAATCAAACTCGAAAATTATTATTATGCATCTTGCAGGGACTACTGAGCATAGAACCAGCCATTAGCAAAACATATAAGACAAAAATATGAGATGAGTGTTGTTCGAAAATAAAAAAAAAATTCTAAAAAGTTTTGAAGAAATAATATTATTTGTTTTAAATAAATTGTATTTTACAAAATTCTAAAAAGAATCGCAGATATTTTACTTTAAAAATTTCCAAAATTTTCAAAATTTTTGTAAGCGTTATTATGCTACAAAATTTCAACAAAAAAAAAGTCAAAATGTAAAAAGGTTAAAAAGAATCGAAGATATTTCTCTTTAAAAATTTCTATTCCATTTTTTTTAAATATTTTTTATCTTAAAAAAATTTTGAAAATTTTAAAATAAATCGAAGATATTTTACTTTAAAAATTTCCAAAATTTAAAAATTTTCAAATTTTTTTTTAAAATATTTTATTCTAAAGAATTTCAAAAAAAAAAACGTTATGAAAACGTTAAACAGAATCGAAGATATTTCACTTTGAAAATTTCTATACCAAACTTTTCAACAATTTTTTTAATATTTTTTATCCTAAAAAAATTTTGAAAATTTTAAAATGAATCAAAGATATTTTATTTAAAAAATTTCCAAAATTTAAAAATTTTTTAAAGTATTATTATGCTAAAAAATTTCAACAGAAAAATGTCAAAATGTAAAAAAGTTAAAAAGAATCGAAGATATTTCACTTTAAAAATTTCTTGACCAAAATTTTCAACCATTTTTTTAAATATTTTTTATCTAAAAAAATTCCACAACAAAAAATTATGAAAAAATTAAAAAGAATCGAAGAAATTTCACTTTAAAAAATTTCTGTACCAAAATTTTCCTTTTTTTTATTAATTATATTTTATCTAAAAAAATTGCAAAAAACTTATGAAAAAGTTAAATAGAATTAAATATATTTCAATTTACACGTTTCTATACCAAAATTTGAAACTTTTTTTTTTAATATTTTTTATCTAAAAAAATTGCAAAAAAAAATTATGAAAAAGTTAAAAAGAATAGAAGAAATTTCACTTTAAAAATTTCTATACCAAAATTTTCCATTTTTTTTTTTAATTATATTTTATCTAAAAAAATTGCAAAAAAAAATTATGAAAAAGTTAAAAAGAATAGAAGAAATTTCACTTTAAAAATTTCTATACCAAAATTTTCAACTTTTTTTTAAAGTATATTTCATCTTAAAAAATTCCAAAAAAAGTATGAAAAATTCAAAAAGAATCGAAAATATTTCACTTTAAAACTTTTAAAAATTGTTTTAAGTATTGTTATGCTAAAAAATTTCAACGAAAATATGTTAAAATGGAAAAAACGTAAAATATGCCACTTAAAACAAACCTGTAAAACTGTTAAAACCTCAATAGCAGAAGTTTCAACATTTTCTTTAAACGTATTTAGGTCCTAAAAAATTCCAAAAAAAATATATATATATATATATATGAAAAAGTTAATAAGAATCGAAAAAATTTCACTTCAAAAATTTGTACACCGAAATTTTCAACTTGTTTTTTTTAACATATTTTATCCTAAAAAATTTCCAAAAAAATTATACAAAATTAAAACGTATCGAAAATATTTTTCTCTAAAATACACCCCAACCCAAAAATTAGAACAGTATTTTTTATCCCAAAAAATTCCAAAAAAAATTTTCGAAAATGTTAAAAAGAAGCGAAAATTTTATACTTTCAAAATCTATATTCTAAAATTTTCAACATATTATTTATAGGTATATTTTATGTTATTGTAAAATATTAGAGAAAAAAAAATTCCAGTTTATTCCTTTTATTATACTCAAGCCCACTAATGAACCAATTTTTATAAGAACTGACAATAATGTTATATCTGCTAAGGAGATAGGGAACGTATAACCATGGCCCGGAGATTTGATGAATTTAAATACTCTTCATTATTAAATGTTGTTTACTTTTTTCTTGCCTTACCTTAAGGTTGTCGCTCTACCGTAACATCCGTATAATTTTAGTGACACACATACATAAAAATATCACCTTGGACGTTTTGGCTTGGAATATTCTGTATTTGTACTATGATAAATATGTATTAAAAAAAGAATCTTTATTAATTATCATATCTACAACCTTTTTAAATTGGGCAAAGGTTTCACCAAAGTTTGTCTCAAAATAATAAATTTACAAACTGTGCACCGAGTGGTCAAAACGCATTGAAAAATCTTCAACTCCGCACTTGCAGACATTGCATAAATACTATACTAATTAATGTATGCGCATACCTAAGCAAATATCCTACAAAAAATGTTTTGTTATTGTAATTCGTAAAAAGCATAAAGGAAAGCTTAAATAATCACGGCAAACATGCGCGCATATTCCGATACCACTGGAAATGACATATCCTATTTCAGTCTACCTGTTAAGTACATATTGCACTTGCATACATGTTTACATACATATATACGTATTTACCGATACACACTTACATACACACGATACACACTATATCTACATACACATATGAGTATAATCGTTATGCATGCATATCATCGCTTTTGCTGCTGCTAAATAAATAAAAATCAATCAAATTGTGAAATTTGACGATTTTTGACGAATTTTTTGGAATGTCTGGTTGTTCTCTGTAAATTTGTTGTTGTCATAAAAGTACACATCTACATAAATAGCTATTCGCATGTACAAATGCACATGCATTCACTTACATATTTTAATGTAGTATAGCGCATAGATACAGTGGTGGCCAAATTGTATGCAGCTATTGGCCTGTTATAAAATAATTACATAATTTTTTAGTTCAATTTTGTGGGATGTTGATTGAAAGTAAAATTGTTTTAGTTAGGTATGCGTAATCTTTTTTTAATGTTTGCAACTTAATAAAATCCATTCTTACAGCAGCAAATAATTCACAACAAATGGTATTTTGTGAAACGAACAAACTTATACTTTGCAGCAAATCTATTATTTTTTAATCACTACACCACATTGTCTTAGCACTGATGCAGTTATATTATCGTTGGTTTTCATCGGAATTGATTGCAAGGTTTCTTGAAGTCTAGTGAAGAGATTCCCGTCTTTTAATACGCTACTGCGTCTGTTTACTCCAGATCCGGAAACTGCGATAGCCACTCCATTACATTTACATTCTCGTCGCTAAACCACGACTTAAAAGATTTAGCCGTGAATTTTGAGTCATTTTCCTGTTGATAGACCCAATGTAACGGCATTTTCCATCCCGTGTATTGCAACATAAGTTAAGTTAGGTTGGAGCAGTTATCCACTGTGGACACTCTGGCTCATTGCCAATTATGATCCACGTGAGGAACTTATCTCTCCTAAAACCAATGTGTACTTGTAAAAATTTTGTAAGATCCTGAATTTCGACAGAGTCGAGATCCTCCAATTCATTGAAGGATTGTCTACTCAAAATGGCGTCTGGATAGAGCAGGACAGGGACTCAGAAGGTGCGAGATCGTCTCTTCCTCGTCTAGACAACTTCTGCAGACGTCATGTGCTTGGACACCCCTTCCCTAGGCGTGCCTACCGATCAGGCAGTGCCCCGTAATAACTAAAATCAGTGTATTAAGACTGCGCTCATCTCTTCTTAGTAGAAGTTCCGTGCGTTTAGCATTGAGAGTCGGCCACAGCTGTCGGGCCACAGCTGTTGCAAGTGGCTTCATTCCGCCATTTTTCATTCGCTACTCTTAAAATTTCAAGGATACGTAGTTTACATGTTTACAAGGGTATACCTATATCATTGTCTATGTACCCATCAGTCAATTTGGTACCGATTTTCGCTAGTTCATCGGCTCTGCAGTTCTCCTCAATGTCACAATGGCCAGGAACCCATGTTATCATTTGGTAAAATGACTCAGCCATCTCGTTAAGAGATGCGGCATTTCATAGCTACCTTAGAGGTTATCGACAGTTTTGTGAGGGATTTTATCGCCGCCTGGCAATCAGTGAAAATGTAGATATCATCGCCAGGTATCGCATCACACTGTACCAGTGTCAGGGCTTTCATTATTACCTTCAGTTAAGCCTGAAAGACACTACAGTGGTCGGGAAACCGAAAAGTGAAGGAGATGCCCAGATGTTCGGAATATACACCATGGATGAATTTGGATTGTCTTACATTGTCCCGTTCTCACTCTTCCCTCGAGGGTAGGAGGGTCGTGAACGTTGTGATGGCAAGTGTAGGCCAGAGCGCAAAGTCCATCTGTCTGGGATGCTACGAAATTCAAGCCACCATTTTACCATGGCCGTAGTCCGTGTTTTGTTTAGTTTGTTTACTTAAAGTGTTCAACCTTATTGCCGCACTGCGCGCGATATATCTTGGCTGCAGATCTACTGGAAGTAGGTTTAATGTCGCATTTGATGGTTATAAGAACAGATGCGAGTCTTTAAATCTTGTCAAATCTTTTAATGTTCACACCCCTCTTTAGGATATTCCACCAAACTATAATACCATAATAGAGAATTGACCTAACTTCTGTGTAGAGCCAATGTATTATTCAGGGTTCTATTCCCGATTTTTTTTTGGTATACAACGCCGTCATTTCTTGACGCCGACTGTAAGCCACCAATTTAGCTTCCTAGCTAAGGCCTCGATACTTAGTCCTTTCTGTTACTCTAAGTAGTTTTCCTCCTAGGGATATTTTTTAAGAGCAGGTGTTTTATGGCTCCTGCCAAACAGTATCAGATCTGTTTTTTCGGGATTTACTTTTAGTCCTCGACTTTTACACCAAAGTGATAGTCTTTTGAGAGATCTTTGTTGAAGATCACCCAATGTTGGAAGGTGTTTGCCCAAGCTTGCTATTATAATATTATCTTACCTCCCAAACTTTTTCAAGTTACTGAAGAAGTTTATTGCCAGTCCGATTGCACAGAAGCGGAGAGATTACTCCACCCTGGGGTGTACCCCTGACCAGAAACTTCGTAATGGATATTTCGCGCAAATCTTCGCTTATCGTCCGCCCTACTAGTATTCGTTCAATGTTTATTCTGTTTACTTCATCCCATTTCCGTTAGCCATCTGGTAATTGCGTACGGATATACTTTATTGAAGGCACCCTCGATGTCCAGAAAGGATGGATTGTTTCTATAAGGATGAATTTTATTTAATTTCAAAAGCCACGCACACGAAACTAAAATAATTGTACATTCAATTACAATCCTATCAAATTGAACTAAAAATATATGTAATTATTCTACAATACGCCAATAGTTGCATATGATTTGGTGGCCACTAAACATGTGTACATAATGCTGTGCATTAGCGCATAGTTACGTCCGCTCCGTTGAAAAATATTTTAAGCAAACAAATATATTTAATACATACATATAATAAAAATATAAATACATATGTAAGACAATAAGTAAGCCGTAAAGTAGTAAAATCGATTTCTTTTTCATAGTGACAATAAACTTAGATTTAGCTTTCTTATAAAAATACGTAAGTTCAAAGAAAGTGTTTTTTTCTAATACGAGTTTATGGATGTTAAATAGTGTTTTCTTTTCGCGGAATAAAAACTTCACCTCATTATAAGTCGACTTAACGAAAATATTGCCATGCATAAGCCCTGTGAAAATGTTGTCTATTTCATATGAGATTAGAGCAAGAAAAAGGCAATACTTCCACAAATTATTTATCTATTTTAATAAAATATATGAGTATTGAATATAATAAATAAAAAGAAATTAGTTCAATTTTTTTGTAACAATTCAAGTTTTCATAAAAATATTTCGAGAGATAAATTCGAATCAGTTGACACTCATCCTAACTTTTCATAGAGGGTAGAAAATGCCACACATTCGCTTGGTTAGAGTACAACAGCTCGTCTCTATTTTTATATCTACTTACGTAAAAATTGATTTTAAAATTGGGTTGTGTTTTGTAATGATGAAATGTGATATTTAAAACTAAAAATGGCGCAAAATAATATTTGAAAAATATTACACAAAGCAGTTTGCAAATACAAATTTTAAATTCTCCGACTTATTTTCGGTTTTTTATTATATTTTGTTGTTGAAAAATACACATAAAAGATATTCACCAAATTGCGCAAATGCACAGGCACTCGGACAAAAGAGCTGATTGGCTCAAAGCAATAACAAAACACACTTGAAGTAAAAGTACCGCTTAGCCTCTCTGCTCTGTAAAAAGGTTGAATAATTTTAAGTGGTAAGTCTGCCAATGTTGCATATAACGCGACTCTGTTTTATACTTTTATTGCTTTATTTACGCTGCAAACATCGTCGACTTCAACAATTTGCCAATTTAAATTTTAAAATCCTCTTTAAATTAATTTGACCTACAGTATGGACCAGTTCTTTATATATGTATTCTGTCCGTACTGTTTAGTGCTCTATTGCACATTTTTTGCCTGTTATTAGTGTTGATACAATTTAGAAATATTTCGCTTTTTTCTGCCCACTTACGTTTTTCTAACACTGTTTCGTTCAATTTCAAATTATAAGCCAATCCTATTTCATTTAAAACCTTTTTAAAACTATCTCGATTCTTCCTCGTACTAACCAGCGCCAGTTGAACACACAAAGTGAAGTCAATTCCTTCTCCACCTGATCTTTCCAAAGCAGAGAAGGCCTCTTGCTCTGCTACCACCAGCTGGTACCGCATCGAATACTTTCGGTCGACATGACCTAGTCAGCGTAGACGCTGGATCTTTATTCGCTGAGCTATGTCTATGTCGTCGTAAAGCTCATACGGCGCATCGTTCCATAACTTGCGATGTTCTCCGTCGCCAACGTGCAAACGTCCAAAAATCTTCCTCTCTTCTTCTTACTCTCAAACACTCCAAGCGTCGCGTCATCGGATGTTGCCATCGTCCAAGCTTCTGCGCCATACGTTAGGACAGGCATAATGAGAGTCTTGTAGAGTGTTAGCTTTGTTGGTCGAGAGAGCATTTTTCTACTCAATTGTCTACTGAGTCCAAAGTAGCACTTCTTGGCAAGAGAGATTCTACGTTTGATTTCTAGGCTGACATTGTTATAGGTGTTAATGCTGGTTCCTAAATAAACGAATTCTTTTACAACCTTGAAATCATAACTGCGAACAGTGACGTGGGTGCCGATACGCGAGTTCGTCGACTGTGACGTACTTCGTTTTATCCTCGTTCATCACCAGACCCATTCGCTTTGGAGAAGGCAGAACTAACAGCGCGGTTGTTAAGGCCGATGATTTCAATAACATCGGCGTACGCCAACAATTGTACGCTCTTATAAAATATTCTGCCTAAGCGATTAAGTTCTGCGGCTTGCATGACCAACATTAGGTTAAAGAAGTCACACGACAGCGTGCCACCCTGTCTGAAATTTCGTTTGGTATCAAACGGCTCTGGGAGGTCCTTCCCCCATTTCACACTTACATAATTTTATTTCCTTTTCAAAAAAGTTATTCCATGTGAAGTTTAAACTTGACATTGCGGCGTTGTTTCTTTTTTCAAGATGTTTCTGGAAAACCATTTTGTGTAAAGAGCCACCCCAAGGTAGCAGTAACTTCTGTTATAATAATATTCTCTCGTTTATATATCTATTTTATGTATAATTGGCGCGTACACCTTTTTGGGTGTTTGGCCGAGCTCCTTCTCCTA
The DNA here is from genome assembly GCA_037575425.1 of Anastrepha fraterculus. Lineage (NCBI taxonomy): Eukaryota > Metazoa > Arthropoda > Insecta > Diptera > Tephritidae > Anastrepha > Anastrepha fraterculus. Next base: position 52,436 of record JAYXIM010030818.1, read on the forward strand.
TTTGTGGTGTGCGTCTTGATGTTGTTCCACAATTGGAGGGACCTACAGTTTCAAGCCGACTCCGAACGGCAGATATTTTTCATGAGGAACTTTTTCATGGCAAAAATACACTCGGAGGCTTGCCATTACCTGCCGAGGGACGACCGCTATTAGAAAACACTTTTTCTTCATTTTAGTCTTTCACCGAGATTCGAACATGAATGCTGAATGCTAGTCACGCACCAACCCATTTGCCTACAGCGGCCGCCATATTCTCTAGTTTGCTCTCACGACGAAAAATCATTATTGCCGATTTGGCTATGTTAAACTCCATGTTCCATTTTTCACAGTAAGTCTCTATATTATCATTTTTTGAAGGGTATTTACTTCATCCGCCAAAATGACTACCGTATATTTTCGGCATAGAGAAGCAGCCTTATATTTAAATCGTCAACTTTCAAATCTCCACCCAAATCTTCATGCAAGACATTTAAATGTAGTGCAAAAAGTTAAGAAGACAGCGGAGACTCTTGCAATACAAGAGAGAATATTTCAAAACCATCTGAATAATCCTCTCCTGCCCATATTATACTTACAAGTAGATCTTGTTTCTAGATAAAGTACAATGAAGTTATGCAAATGAGCAGTTTCCTGAGTACTTTGTCAAAGGCATACACCTTTTTCTTCTCGTTAAATTTTAGGTGCGCAAGACTATAGATATTGTCAACCGTTGAATATTTTTGCAGAAATCCATCTTAAAACTCTGTGAGCAGGTTATGTTCCTCAACCCATTGAGCTAGCCGAGAATTTAAAACATCCATTAGAATTTTTCCACTGCAATTCATGAAAGATATTCCTCTGCAATGTTTGACTTCCTCTCTATCACCTTTTTTGAAAATTGGCAAAAACAAACTCATTTGAAAAATATCTCCCGCTAACTAATTAAATAAAATAACTAATTGTAAATTTCCACAAGCTGGTCCAAATACTCATTGGTTGCATTTTTGAAAAATTCATATGAAATCCTGCCAAGCCCAGGCACCTTATCTCCTTTCGTTTTATTAAGCATTTTAACTATTTCGTCTGCAGTGATTGGGTGGGTAGTCCAAGAAATATTTTTTCACTTCGATAGCAGCGTACAGAATGTTATTTGTTGTCTGCGTTGGATGTAAAAGTGTTTTGAAGTAACCAAAATCTGTTTGTTGACCTCTTATTTCTTTTGGCAGAGCCCACCAATTTTTGCTGCACTTAATATGTACCATTTATTTTTCTCTCAATTTTTTTATAATAATTGTCCTTGCTCTCTTTACAAATTGCTTTAAATTGTTTGTTGAATTTCTTAATTATATGAATTCCTTAATTAGAAAATAGTTACATTTTTATAAACACAGTCATACGAGTATACCCTCTTTCAAACAGCTGAAACGAAGAGCTCACACAAATAATGAATCTAACGAATCGAAACTTTTTACTAACCGCATACTCGTACATCCTTTCATATATACATGAACTTATGACAATAAATAGACTAGAGAAATATTTTGGAAGTTAATAATCCGTATTCAAACAATTTCTGCCAAAAATGTATAGTAAACTTATAAATAAAAATACCTTAACCTATCAAATATAAATTATACACAGGTGTTAGGTCGAGCTTCTCTTCCCATGGTGTGTGTTGCATGCATCATAATATTGCTCTACATATAAAGAGACATACAGTTATACATTATGCCTTCTCCGCAGGAAAGAGAAATTCGTTTTTATCAGAAAGTTGTTCATAACAGAAAAACATTCTGAGGCTTACCGTAGTACGCCGAGTGGATACCACTATTAGAAAAAACGTTTTCTATTATCATATTCGATGTTTTATGCGCATAGTGGGCATCGAAACCGGAACGAACCGAATAGTTGTTATTTACAAAATTAAATTATACGATTTATGCCATTTACTTGTAAGCCATTTACTGTAAGTATTCATGCAGTGTGTGCGTCTACTATTTTATCAACCTGTGTGTTATGCATTTCATATTTATTACATCCACATATTCTCGATGTTCGTATTGAAAAATTCCTACAAAGTATATATAATAACTAACATATATTTAGTATACGTACCGAGATTTTCTCATAAAATGTACCATATAATTACATATACATACATACATTAGGGCGGGCCATTTTTTTTTCGTCAGCGTTCCTAGCAAATTTGGATTCTACATAAAGTTCTAAGAAAAAAGTCCATTACAGCATAGCTCTGAAGCCAGTTTCGAGCCCCTTGAAATTAAAAAAAAGGTTCCTTTAATAGAAGGTTATTAGATCTAAGTATAATGAATATTATTATTTTTTTTAATGTAATATTAATTTGTACTTGGTGAATTTTTAGTGCCAACAATTTATTTTTCATATCTATTTATTATTTATTTACCCCACGTAAAGCACGGTCCTCGCACTTTTCCAAACTTACCTAGTTTTCTAGTTTCTAAGCAAAAAACAAAAAAAAGTTCATTTCTCAGCCCCAAAAATATTATCCTTCGCATCCTTACTCCCGCACAAAAGTCAGGGCATTACTTGCATTGTGGCTACTAAAACAACAAAAAAAAAGACAGTTACACATTGAATCACAGTGAGCGGGCAATCGCGGACACATCAAACTTAGCGAAGTCCTCAACCATCTGTGTGATCCTACTTCCAGAAAAATGTGAAACACAGATGGGGCTCTAAACAGTTAGAAGAAGTTGTTCCTAAGCAACGAGAGGTGGGTATTCCCACTATTTAAGAGTGATAGTGGCAGGCTAATCACCTACCCTGCCAGAAAGCAAAATTGATTAACGAAACCACGCAAGACTGAGTCTTGTCGAGGCTCTATGCTCCCGAGTGGAGTGAACAAAGAAAAAAAATTCTTATTTAATAATCGTGCTCAAAAGGAAATTATATGTAATTTTTTAATATTGTAATAGGAAAAGTGACTGTAGTTGTCTTCGATTCGCCACTTCTCTGCTCGCTATCTCTGTAAGTGAAAGCAACAACAAAGCTATCAAGTTATCGCGCAAGATTCGCTACTAGCTATTTTCAATGCTAATAAATCTGTCTTTTCTGATATTCGGCAAGTTTCATTAGACCGCGTTCATTGAGGGAAAATTTTGTTGCTTCAACTTTGCGAATTCTCTTTTGGTGGTACCGGTCGTGTTCTAACTTGTTTTAGTGTGCAGCCAACAACAACAGAGGAACGAGAACACAACGAGTATTGACAGTGTACGATAATTACAAGTAACGAGCTGAAACAACAGAGGCTGTCCTCTATGAACGCGGTCTTACTAACACCCATCAAGTGCTACCAAAGAATTGGCCGTTTTGGCAGTACTTTTCCAGCGCCGCCAACGCATGTTTATTTATGCTGGCTGCTTCATGTATACGCCACTCGCTAACAGATACCGAACAGAGGGAGCCTGTACAAGGTGGCGCAAAATTAATCATCTATTTTTCTTTTTTGTTTTTTAATAACATTTTTAATAAATGAAAGGACATACATACATGATTTTTAATTAACAATTTTATTTTTGTTTTGTTTTCTAATCATAATTTTTTTTTTACTTTAACAACGTATTTACAGTTATTTCGGTTGTTATTTTCAGCAGGAAGTTTATGTTATCTACTTTCTATCTTCATTGCAAGGTCATGCATCAGTTGCAAGTGTGGAACAAGTGTTCCAGATTAACTGGTTCCAAAGATAGATCTAAACAAAGACTATAAAATATGTATACCCGACAAAAAGGATTGGCAGACCAGAGTCATATCAGATAATGGTAAACGGCTGAGATGGACTATGGCACTCTATCGGGAGTGTACTCGAAACAATTATCCTTAAATTGCTCCTTTCGGTTCCCAGACCGGTGTAGTGTATTCCAAGCTGAGATCTGCACTATAGACAAAGCAGCAAAAGTGTAAGACTAATTTATCTATCTCCAGCAAACCTTACTTGTTGATAGTCTCAACGCGCATCAATTCAAGATGTTTTAAAGAATACAGGAGGTCGCTCTCGCTTATCCAACCACACAACATCACACTTTGTTGGGTCACCGGCCACTTCGGAGTGGAGGAAAATGAAATAGCGCATTAGTGCGTGCAGAGAGGCTCTTCAACGGATGGTACAGGACTTTAGCATTTCTCTAGACGAACTGTACACTACGATTGACTTGGGCGTAATTGCGGAAATCACTAGAAACTGGTCTCTGACTATACTAACTGCAGGGTTTCCCAAGCGCCCTGGCCAAAACCGAATGTTAAAAGGACAAAATGTTTGCTTGGATTCAACAAATTAACTACCAGCGTCCTCACAAGTGTTGTAACGGCTCACTGCGCTATTGACACCCTAGCCAGTAAAATGGGTATACCTCACAATAACTGCTGCAGGAGTTGTGGAGATGCAGAAGAAATTAAATTGGTACAACTCCTGCTCTGTGAATGACCTGCACTTCAAAGAAGCCGTGCCAAATATCTTAGCGATTATTTCTTTGAAGACGTGGGAAATTTGTAAAATGTCTCAGTGGAGGGACTGGTTACCTTCTTAAAAAGACTCAAGTGCTTTAAGCAACTTAGTTAGGGGATGCAAATCAAATGCAGGTCTCATAAGGCGCCTTAGGGCCACCAAGTGTCTTGTCTTAGACAAGCAACCTGGCTTAGTTTTTAGCCTAACCTATCTTCATTGCTATAACTCCCTCTCAGTTTTCGTATAAATTAAAGATAGTTGGTTTTAAAATTTGGTGGACTCGAAATTGACTATAGAATTATGCGTATCCAGTGGAACAAATCTGCTAGAAATGATGTCGAGAAAAATCTTTCCATACAAGTTGACCCACACTAATATACATACATATATAAGTATATGTATATATTTAGATAAAAGTAACAAATAAGATGATATAAAATGTAATTTTTTGTTGATAAAGTAAACGAAGGAAAATGGAATAAAAATAAATACATAAACACTAAATATGAAATACCGTAAATATATTTATAAAAAATGCCTATTTAAATATTATTAATTGTTATTGATGTTGAGATTAAAAATTTACTATTCCGCAGGCAGACAAACTAGTGTACACATACATACTCGTATGTATGTATGTATGAGTAAGTATGTAGTTAATCAATTTATAAATGCGTTAAAGTGTTAATTGCTTTTAAATATAAACAAAATATATTAAATTATTAGCATTTTAATAAAAAAAAAACTTGCAATGTATCTTAGATTTGTATGTATGCATCATTATTTATGAGGAAAATTGAGTTGAAAGCTTAGTTGAATTCTTTAGTTGTTGAAAAGTTGAAATATACCAAATGCTTAATCCTAACCTCTTGTATTTATATACATACATATACCTACAATACATACACCAACATACATATGTATAACTACACACTGAAGCAATTCAAAATAAATCTAAATTGTATTTATTAATCTAAGTGAAGAAATTTATGAAAATACCAAAATATGTACTGAAGACAATAAAAACAAAAACGAAATTATTGAATTAATGAATTTAAGTAATTAATGAACTAATTTGTGTGTCTTATTTATTCATTTAGTTTAGTCTATGATTGGCCCTCAGTCCCACGCTGGAGCGCTAGGAATTTATGATGCTGATGGTTACCAAACCTTTTAGACCAGAGATACAATCATGAATTTACTTATATTGACTAATAACTAAAAAGGAATCAAATCTCAAAGCTATAGGTAATAAGCAGGGCAACCCAAAATATGATATTAAAAACTTATCTTCGAATATGCCATGAAATTCTAGATATATGGTCCTAATATGCTTTCAAAACTCTTATAAACCCATAGATATGGGGCTTGTTCGAGCTTCAATCACAACCGCAGTGTTGCATGACTTGTGAAAGTATCACGTGCGATGTAAAATTCTGGCAACATTATCAAAAGCATCACGTTCGAAATGGGTTAAAATTCGGCAAATGTTGCACGCAAATATAGGGTGGTTAAATTTCAAGGGCCGATGTAGAATGTGAACCGTTGGACTTATTTCTTTGGGGTTATTTGAAAGAAAAGGTGTACGACGATAAGGCAGCAACAATTCAAGAGCTAAAGGATGAGATAATTCGGCATATTAATGGCATAGAACCTCAATTATGCCTCAGCGTCATCGAAAATTTGGACCATCGGATGGAGGTGTGCCGCCGAGGCCGCGGTGGCCATTTGGCCTATATTTTATTTCAATACCGGCCCTTGAAACTTAACCACCAAATAAATCGGCATAAGCAATTTTTTGTTTGCAGAACATCAAAAAAGTATCAGTTGAGCAATTGCAACAGTGTTGCAAATTGTTATCAGTGTTGCCGCTTTTATTGCGTGCCTCGAACAAGCCCATGCTTTCATATTTTATATACAGTGTGTTTAATAGCAAAAGCAAACCGACTTATTGATAAGTATCGACAATTTATTTGTTTCTTATTTAATTATATCATTTTTCTTTTATGAAAATATAATCAATTTTATTACAAAAAATTTAAAATTTTCTATCAGAAATTTTCGACAAATTTCATTGAATATTGGCATAATAAAGTGCAAGTTGGAAGTGGCTCAAAAATTGATTTCCTGCTGGTAAAAACATGTATCCTTTTTTCCGCGCAGAATAACCCTGTGAATGTGCACTTTGAAATACAGCCATTGAAAAATATTTACTTAAGAAGGATACCCAGTTCTCTCTTTATAAAATCCCCAAAATGTTGGGTTGGAAACTAAGTAATTGCGGATTTTTTTAGAAAATCAAAGGCAATTTTTTCATGGAGTTAAATAACTTTATTCTGTAATATAATATATATACATACATAATTGGCGCTTACACCCTTTTTGGGTGTTTGGCCGAGCTCCTCCTCTTATTTGTGGTGTGCGTCTTGATGTTGTTGCACAAATGGAGGGACCTACAGTTTCAGGCCGACTCCGAACGGCAGAAATTTTTATGAGGAGCTTTTTCATGGCAGAAATACACTCGGAGGTTTGCCATTGCCTGCCGATGACCGACCGCTATTAGAAAAATGTTTTTCTTAATTTTGGTGTTTCACCGAGATTCGAACCAACGTTCTCTCTGTGAATTCCGAATGGTAATCACGCACCAACCCATTCGGCTACGGCCCCCGCCTAATAATAAATATAAAAAGAAACCTGCATTAGCACCGGAACTTTGGAATTACTTATCCAGAATATAGAAGCTCGTTTTAAATTTGCACATTAAATTTTCCACAACGTGTATTAATACATTTTAATACAGAGAACAGGAGGAATAACTCGGCGTTTAATGGCGTTGATAAACGAAAAGTATCAAATTTCAGAGGAACACGCAGCATTGGTAATTAACGATTTGAGAAAAAAACTTATTATTTCAACATAACAAACTTTGTATGAAGGCTCAACGGAAATTTGGTCGATTTATTACAAATATGGTGATTGTCTCGATGGAGAGCATTCGGAAGATGTTTAATGAACATTATACACAACATACAAGGTGGCGTAAAATTAATTATCCAAATTTTTTCAACGGCGAATATCGTAGGCGATGGAACGATGAGCTGTATGAGCTTTACGACAACATAGACATAGCCCAGCGAATAAAGATCCAGCGGCTACGTTGGTTGGGTCATGTCGTCCGAATGGATACAAACGCTCCGGCTCTGAAGTGGAGAAGGATTTGGCTTCACTTGCTGTGTCCAATTGGCGCCGGTTAGAGAGAAACGACTGGCGCGCTTTGTTAAACTCGGCCAAAATCGCGTAAGCGGTTATCGCGCCAATTAAGAAGAAGAAAAAAATAGTTTGAAAATAGAAATCCTTTTTTTTACCTTTACGTGCCCCATTACTTGTCTGTTTATATGCTGCAGCTATCTAGTCACAAGTGTCAAATATGATTGACATACAACACCATTTGTAAAAATTGTTAGTCTTCCAATAGGGTGATTAATTTTGTGCCACCTTGTGTTTATCCCTTTTGTATACACATATACAAAGAATTTTCCTTTGTATGATATTAAAAGTCAAGATAGAGATTGAACTGTTGTTACTTAAGGGGGGCCTCTTATCAGTGGCTTCAAAAAAAGGTGTTTTTTCTCAATTTTTTTTCGAGGCGAAAAAAGCGACACACAGGAATAATCTTTTGCATTTATTTGAAGGCATGATTGAAGAGTAATAAACAATTTTTTAACATAAATAAAAAACAAAATGGCGGACATATGAGGGATCTCGTTGCGCGCTAGCAAAACGGCGTGTAAGATCGCGGTCGTAGTTTTCACCTGAAACACAAAAGAAAACTAAAAAAAAGAAAGAAGGCTTTCCCGCATATAATAGACTACTCTTGTATAAAAATATGAAAAAATTAACACACAATTAATTATTGAAAAAAGTGCCTTTTTTCGCTATTTTTTTGTCAAAAAAGGTGTTAAATGACATCAAAAAATGGTTTTTTTTTTGTATTTTGTTAGTTAATCAGTTGCGCATTTTAGTTATCTTTATATAGATTATCGGTTTGAAACGATAAATTTCGTCGTTTTTTTTTAATCTTACACGCCATTTTCAAAAACATGGTTTTGAAAAAAACGTGTTTCAAAGTTTTCAGAAGGTAGACAGTGTACTCACGTGAGGGACGGTACACAGGCCTGTAACTCCGAAATCACTTGAAAATTTTGAGGAGAATAAAAAAAATCGATTTTTGGAAGCCGACTGATAAGAAGCCCCCCTTAACTTTTCAAAAATATAGAGGAAAGATAAATAGTTTTCTACCGATATAATTTTATCCATAGATGTAGGAGTACTTACGCTGATCATAAGGTGAGTAGAAATGTGGACTTTAAGTCCATTACATAGGTAGGTTGGGTGGTTGTCGTAGCGACACACTTAGACCTTTCGCAGGTTCATTGTGATACCACTGCACTATGGGCTGGCATCAAGAAAGGTGGCCAAAAGTCGGTTTTGGAACTGGGACCAATGGAGTATATTTTTGATATCTATACACTTTAGAGCAGCTATGAGCAAAATTTCAGAGAATTTCGTTTAGTAGTTTTGCCATTAAAGGGCGATAACCATTCATACTTCGGCTTTTTTTGCACTTGGTCATATAGTTAAAAACAGTGCGAAATTCGAATATCGCTCAAAATATTTTTGGTAAATTTTACGTTTTTGTATTCAGTTAGAATATTCCAACACAGATTATACTGAAAAAGCTTTGAAATAAAGGAACTTGACGAAAAAAAATTAATTTTATTCTTAAAATGTTGTTTTTTACCAAAAAGTTTTAGCCGTCGAATGCTGGCAACTTTTGGCACTCCATGATATTAACAAAATTTCAATATGAAAATATTCTTTGAAGTATCTATTATTACCTATTAATGCGCAAATGTGCGCTTTTTAGTATTTTCAGAGATAACGGTAAAAACGTATGTGCGCTCTGAACAGCTTTTGTACTGTGTCTATGTTCAAATGCCCATAACGTTTTACTGAATTGACAGATTTGAGTCATTTTTGATATATTAAAAATATTTTTAAAAAATCGTTACACAGCCAATAGAAATGTTTTTTTTGTTTACATTACAAAAGTAACAAAGTAGCCATGATAAATTAAAAAAATCGTTGGGAGAACGTAATTCTGATTGGGGGAAGGTTTTTTTAAATGTCTAGAATTTTGCTTCTAACAACATAGTAGGCATTAAATCAAAAATAAATTTCAGAAAATTCGAAACTTAGTTGGTCGGCTCATTGTTAAATGCAATTTAATCAAAGCTGTTTCATTATAATGGCGACATTCACGAAGAAGGAAATTTTAGATGCCAATGATGCTGAAAAAGGAAGCGGTGTAAAATATATTTTAAATAAATTACTAATTGAAGAAAATAAGGTACATTCTGAGGATCTTAAGCGTTTAGTTAAGATGGTTGCGTCTCTTATTTCTAAAAGAAAGGTTAAATACAAAAAAACCAAAAAAAATAATAAATCATTTACAGAGAAAAATGTCGAATGGATTAATTCACAGTTTCTCATTCCAGAATTAAGAATAAAGTCTAGTTCCGATTCTTCTTCCTTGAAACGTGGTCGCCCATGTGTTGAATTTGAAAAAATGTCAGATCGATCGAAGCGGCGGGCAATTGCAAAAATAAGCCAGCAATGTGAAAACGATCCTCTAAAAATATTATTGGCGGCACGACAAGCTGCAATAAAGTCTCAGGAGTGCGAATTAAGTTCGGTTTTGAAGAAAATCATAGAAAACCCAGAGTATTGCGTGAAAATAAAGCAATCCAGTAAAGCCACGCTTTCACTTATTGTGAAATCTCCTGAAGAAGCTCTGGCTTTTTTGATCGATAATGGGCTTTCAAAATCAGTTTATACAAATATAAGGTTAGCAACAAAATTAAGCGGAGCTGATGTTTGGCCTCCTTACGATCGATTAAAGGAAGCTAAAGAGCAATGTAGACCTCTAAAAGAATTCATTCAAATAAATGAGAATGAAGCTAAGTGCGATCTTCAAGCGCTTTTAAATCATACTGCCAGAAGAATTGCCGAGTTGCAGCAAGAAGTAGTACTTTTATATGCACAGAAGTCTAATTTTTGCGACATTGAAGCTGTTTTTATTTTTTCTTGGGGGTTTGATGGAACCAGTGGATTTCCATCATTCAAACAACCTTATTCTGAATCAAGTGTAGAAAAAGTTGATACAAATTTACTTGCTTGTACATGCATTCCTTTAAGATTAGTAACGTCAAATGGGACCATTTTGTGGAACAACGCTATTTCTCAATCTGAAAAATTTTGTCGCCCAATTTCACTTAAATGGATAAAAGAAACTACTGAAATTATTAAATCACAAAAGCAAATAATGGACGAACAAATTAATAAGCTCGAGTGCTTGGAAATTGAGGTACAACATTTTCGTATACGTTTACATTTTTCTTTGCATATGACTCTAATAGATGGTAAAGTTTTAAATGCACTTACTGACACAACATCATCACAGTCATGTCCAATTTGCCACGCGACACCAAAACAATTCAATGATCTTTCCAATATTGCGACAGATGTTTTCTTACCAATTACTGGCTCCTTGCAGCATGGCATAAGTCCATTGCACGCTTGGATTAAAATTTTGGAATGCTGTTTAAATATTTCATACAGGAAAAATATAAGAAAGTGGAGAGTCTCAAACGAAGTTGATAAAAAAGAATATTCGCGCAGAAAAGCAGAAATACAAGATATTTTGTGGAAGAAATTGGGATTGAAAGTGGACATGCCCAAGGATAGAGGTTGCGGAAACAGTAATGATGGCAATTCAGCTCGTCGGGCTTTTCAAAATTCAGAAGTCTTTGCAAATTGTTTAGAGTTGAATACAGAATTAGTAACCAACTTTTCAATAATATTAATGGCTTTATCCTGCCATCTGCCGATAGATCCTAATAAATTCAATATACTGTGCCATCAGACTGCAAGAATTTATGTTGCGAACTACAATTGGTATTTTATGCCTGCGACGGTTCATAAAATATTAATTCACGGCTCTGCGATTATAGAAAATAGTATTTTACCTGTAGGAATGTTTGCAGAAGAAGCTTCTGAAGCCCGCAATAAAAATTATAAGTGTTACCGTGAGCGGCACAGTCGGAAATGTAGTCGAGAAGCTACAATGCAAGATATGTTCTTGCGTTCTATGGATTCCTCAGATCCACTAATAGCGTCTCATAGCTTGAGTTCACGACTACAAAAACGAAAAAAATTGCCTCTTCCATCTGCAGTAATTGCATTACTCGCATTACCAGAGGTTCCGCAAAGTGAAGAGTAACGGCCACTCCTCAAAAGAGATAAAAAAAAAGTAAATCATAAAAAAAATATAAAAATATAAAAAAATTAAAAAATAAAAAAATCTTAAAAAAAAATCGTTTTAATAAAAAAAAACCAAAAAACCGTAAAAAAAAATTTAAAAAATAAAGAAAAAATAAAAAAAAATAAAAAAAAAATTAAAAAAAATAAAAAAAAAATAAAAGTGGAGTCTTCTAAACCTGTAACCTCCTCGTGGTAGGCTCTGGAAACTGCAAATGTTCACCAAACTTTGCAGGCTAATAACAGGCTTATGAAAGTGCTGGAATTTTCAACTTAGGCGCTTGGTATAAAGATTTTTCAAATTCTGAGTCCAGATTCGAAATCAGCGACCTCGAAAACCCCTTTATGCAAATATTTGTATAAAAAATTGATTTTTTTTAATTTCGGCCGCCATATTGGATCCGCCATATTGAATTTTTAAATTCTGAGTCCAGATTCGAAATCAGCGACCTCGAAAACCCCTGTATGCAAATATTTGTATAAAAAAATTGATTTTTTTAAATTTCGGTCGCCATATTGGATCCGCCATATTGAATTTTTAAATCCTGAGTCCAGATTCGAAATCAGCGACCTCGAAAACCCATGTATGCAAATATTTGTATAAAAATATGGATTTTTTAAATTTTCGGTCGCCATATTGGATCCGCCATATTGAATTTCTAAAATCTGATTTCAGATTCGACATCAGCGACCCCAAAAACATTTATATACCAAGTTTCACGAAAAAATGTTTTGATTTCGATTTATGGCCGCTTTTCCTTGATGCCAGCCCATAGTGCACTGGAGCGTATCCTTACCTTACGTGTTCCTTTTCAAACCATCCGGTAGCTTTAATAAACGAGCAGAGCTTCGTTAGTTTTAGATGCGCTATGCCCGCTACATGGGCTAAAAATGCTGCATCAAGAGTGCGCAGCCTCCTCATAGCTAAGCTTTTACCTTCACATAAAAGGTGTCTGACTGTTTCCTCTTCTTCTGTATTAAGACAGCTTCTACAAAAATCGAAGTACGTGAGTCCCAACCATCTAGCGTGGCTGCCTATTAAACAATGGCCAGTTAATACCCCTATCATTTTTCTCATAGCTTCTCTGTTAAATTTTAACAAGATTTTCGATCGACCGGCCATGTCTGTCTGGTTAGTTCGCATTTTGAGAAGTTTTGCCAACTTGTATTTACCTTTTTGCTGGGTTCCCTCTCTATAAGTTGTTTACAAGTGGCTATAGGCACAGTTATCAGCGTATTATCCACATGGGTATCAAGAGTTGTACCGATTCGAGCAAGTTCATCCGCCTTGAAGTTTCCTGCTATATTCCTTTGGCTTGCCACCCAAATAGGGTGCACTTTATAGCACTTAGATACGTCATTTAGAAGTTTAAAAATTCTAAGACTGTTTTTGTCCATTACATAGGTACATACATACATTTTAATATTACTTACGGGTGGTGGAAATCATTGAATCGGTATTCAAATCAAATACGATTAATTCCTGGCAAAAATATTTTAGTTATAAAAAAAAGTTGGTTAAACGATAAATATTCTTAAAGAAAAATTCAATTCTTTTATTTTTTTCATTTCTCAAAATTTTCCATTTTTCCTTATAAAATTACCAGTAACAACAGCTTTAGTTCTTAATATCTTCAGTGTCAGGTTCCAAAGCCATTTCTTTCGCCTTCTCTTTCTCCTTCTTTTTGTTTGCCTCCCTCCTCTTTTTATGTTTATTAGACTTCAAATGTAATTGCCATTGATATTCACCTATGAAGAGTCGTTCACAAGTTTCACAAAAGTTGCTGGTCTAAAAGCAAATATAAATAAAATAAAAATATAAGCAGAATAAATCAGAAATTTTAAGATTTTCGCAGAAGATTTTGTCAAGTTCTTTTGAAATAGCAAATCAATTATTTTATATTTATTGAAAAACCTAAAGAAGTCTAATACAGGGACTGCAACTGTAATGATTTTCTTCAACAGTGTTAATAAATAATTTTTATGATTTCATCGATATATTTTTAGTGAAAAACCAAAAATTTTAATTTTACTTTTATTTTTTCGTTTAGAAGCAAGGCAAATTCATTATGGTGGTGGCTTTTTACATTCGAACGTGAACACAAAAAAAAGTAATGGATGTACAGCCAACACGAAAAATGAACAGTCGACAGGCAGTTGGAACTAGGAGCTTAAGACGATGGTGCGATTGGAACCGCTTTTCGTAATTTAATTTTTTGCTAATTTTCCAATGTACACAGTGAAAAAAAAAACAAATCAACTGGTCCACTGATATCACCTTTAGTAGATTTTCCTTAGTCAGGCCTAAAAGAAATAAAAGTTAGAATTTTACATTCGTTTTTTCAGTCAAAAATAACAGTGCAATAGACAAATTCTTTCCGTTCGACTTTTTTAATTGAAATTTCGAAAATAACTTTTTTTTGCGGTCACTGGTGGCATGCCGACCTGTTAAATATCGGTCTGTTTATTTTAAAAAAAAGTTATAACAAACAACGTTCAATATTTTTCAATTATTTTCGATTTTTTGAGAAAGAGCAAAACTTCCGAATGATTGTGAAATGAAACTTCATTCAAATGGCTCACTTGCCTCTAAGTCTAATCTATCAAAGGTGGTATCGATAAACCTCATTTGTTTTTTTCTTTCGCGGTTTACATTCGGATGTCAGCAAAAAATAAAATGACAAAAAGTCGTTGCTTTCGCACCTTCGTCGTATTTTCGAAATCCAACTTCATGTCGGCTGTGCAACATAGTTCGTCCCGCTCTTTTTCTCTTCTACTTTCTTTTGTCCTGACATTTCTAATGCACAAAACGTTGTTGTTGTTGGTCTAGTGCTACCACTTTTGATGAATGCGCTTTGTTTGACTGGTCCCGCAATATCCTATCTTGTCAACATAATTTTCGTAGACTACGTCGACGGTTTTTGCCTCTCTCTCACGAATTGCTCGGTTGATATGCATCTTAAGGGTCTAGGGCCAATTATCTAACACCTTGCGACCGTACAAATTATCTATGAAAAATTGTATATGCACGGGAAACTATAGATTTTATAAAAAAAAATGCTGCATACTAAGATTTTTATTTTATTTTTAATTTAACTTTTTAAAGGCCTTTAGAGTCTCAAAGAACTATATTTAAAAAAAAAATAGTTTTAAAACTTAAACGCACTTTATGGTATTAATATGAATATCAAATGAAAGCAGATATACTCAGGTATTAAAAAAAAATTCTATGTACTTTTCAACTTCGGTTTTCTTGTTGTTTTCTAAACACGTAAAAAAGGTTGAACTTTCATTAATGGGGTTAGTGATAGTCAGAATTTTAAAAAAATTGAATTTTTTTTTGCATTTTCTTAAAGAATAATATCTAAAAAATATTGTGTGAAAATTTGAAATGAATCTGACAAATACTTTTCGAGTTATTCAACAATTAACAAAGGGTGCTGGGACGCTCCGGATCAGATAGCAAAACTTTAAATGTGTTTTTCTCAAAACTATGTTTTCTGAACTGGTGATCACAGTAACTTAAAAATCGGGTGGTAGATTTCAATAAAATGTATACTTCTTTTGAAAAATTAAAAAACTCGTGCCAGGCCGAAGGATTTGTTTTTAATTTCAATTTTTTCAAAGCAAGTAATTGTCGTTTTTTTTCTCGAATATCTGAAAAGTATTTCCTGAGGGCGCCATATTGTCAATAAAAAAAAAAAATAAAACTAATTTCTCTTGTCCGATTGATTTTAGATGAATCTCTATGGTGATGATCACCGCAAGACACTTCTGGAAAAACGGGCTCCACACAAACAGCAACACCTTTTAGAATTGTACAGTTTTTTTTTTTAATTTTGCTAAAGTCAACTCGAAATATGATGTATTAATGTTATGTTTTTATTTTTGTAAAATAAAGCAATTGACTAACAAAAAAAAAATGATTGAAAATCATCATTTTTTGGGCCTCTGATTGCCCCTAACTCCTTATGAAATAAAATATACGCAATGGATAATAGGAAAAATCTATAGTTGCTCAGCTGTAAAGTAAACAAAATTTGTTCAATAGTTGGATAAGAAGTCTTTCGTTTGATATACATTTTAATATCATAGAATGTAAGTGTTTAAAATAATTTTTTGAAAAAAAAAAAAAAATTTCCTCGATAGCAAAAAAAAAAATAATTTTTGTCGCACGGTTTAATACAATTAACGAACCTAGCGCCATGCTGCTGAAACCAAAGACCATCAAAGTTTGCATGGATTTCAACCCAAAACAATTTCTTAATTATAGCTGCGTAACTGGAATGGCTTTTACAGCATCACTTTGAGAGACTAAAGGACCAATTATGGCACCACATCAAAATCGATTTCAAACTGACAGTCTAAAAATGCATTGGTGATGTGACAACCCCGTCCGGGATTTCTGATTACCAGATGTGACAAATAAATTTTTTATCATTACTGCCAAAATGAAAAAGTGCCTACTTCTAATACAAAAAACCCCCTTTGGGAGTTTTCCAAATTTTGTAACGTTGCTAAAGCAGATATAATAATGAGTTTCTGCCGCTTGAAGTCACTTGAGCGTGAACTAACTGTCAGCGTCAAAATATGATAGCATGAATTCAAAAAAAGAAACAGTTTTTGGCTCTGTCTTTGCCACAATATGGTTATGAACAGTCTATTGCCAAGTTTCGAAAAAAAATGTACACAAGGTGGCGCGAAATTAATCATCGATTTTTTTTTTAAATAACTTTTTTACTAAATAAAAAATTATTTTGAGTGATGGAAATCTATATTTTGAAGTTTACGCGCTTTATTGCCTGTTGTCTTGTCTGTTTTTATAATGCAATTGCCTGGTTCACAAGAAAAAATTATAAATCTTTCGATAGGGTGATTAAATTTGCGCCACCTTGTACCTTATAAAACTCCATACATTTGGAGTCTTTCATTTCTCTATTTTCTCTCTTCCATAACAAATTATAATTACATTAATGTCCTTCTAATCTTTATTTACCTCCTCATTGAGTCCTGCACCCGGATGCTGACGTCGTGCCATTGGCTGTATCTCACAAACCTCCCCACTACGATAGCTCTCGATGACCGCTACAGCACGCTCATACACTTCTGCTTGCCACAATTTGACGTCACTCGTATCGAGCTCATACAAATCCGGCACTTGACGATCCTTACTGGCCAAAAAACGATTATTAATCCACTTGATTTGCTTCTTGGAGTAGCGTTGTGTGACACGTTTCAGCTCGTTCAAACACATGTTTAGCACCTCGAGGCCAGCAGGCAAAGGTGGATTTGTGGTTGTAGGGGAATTTGTCGCTGATCCCAAGTCCAATTCAACTTCGCTATTGAGTTCGTGCTGTGATTGGCATTGTGCCGCTGCTGCGTGTTCTTTTTGTTTTTGCAGCTTCTGAACCAGTGTTACGTTTATTGAACTCGGCTTTTGTGCTTTGAAGTGCTCTGCATGCACATTACGTGTGTACATATGTGTGTATGTTTGGATGTGGGTATAAATTATAGCGAAGTCAAAAGCCAGTTATCCAAGTGTGAGTATAAAGGAAATTAAGAAATGATGAAAGAAAAAGTGATGGTTTCTCATTAACATTAATATTCGGATGTGTGGGAAAATTAGATCTCCTCTACATACTTAGATTGCTGAATGACAAAGAAATCTTACAAAAAATTTAGGTGAGTGCGAACTTTTTGTGCGTTAATGTTTACGAGTGCCTACATGGAAAAAAAATTGGGAACTACACACTGCGTAGGTAAGCAAAGCCTGTCTATTTGAAAATCCACTCATAAATATATCTACACATGTGTTTGTAATAATATTTAATTTTTTCATTTTTAATTTTTGTATAATATTTGACTATTTTTATATTTTTTATATATTTATTTATTTTAAAAATTGATTTAAAGAGTAAATCTTATAAGCTAATTGTAACATAAAGCGATAGCGTCGAGGCCTTACGCTTAAACTGTGTATATGGAGTTCTTTTGTATTGTGTCTTAAATTCTGTGGTATAGGTTGGTTATTTTAAGGAATTTGGTTATTAAAGATATTGAATCGGAGGTTGGGGACGATAGATGCGTTATTGGGTTTGAGTTGCTGAAGATTTGTCTTCTGCGGGCGGTGTATAGTGGGCAATGAAGGAGGATAAGGGGTATGGTACATATTACGTCCGGGTTGCAAGTGCACGTAATTGGGTTGGTGTTAGTCATGAAGTGTCCATGTGAAGTCTTTGTATGCCCTAGCCGAAGACGCCCGATTTTTTATATATTGATTTTCTTATTTACTTATGAAAATATAGTTCATTCTACAGCAAAAACCAAATGGTTTAAAGTTTCAGACTTGGTACAAAATTTCGAAAAAAAATCTAAAAATTTTAATCAAACTTTCAAACTTTTTATGCAGTGCCTCTAGAAAAATTCTGAGTACTAAGTTTTGTAGTCTATTAAATTTTGTTGCAATATTGTGCCAGCTTAAAGTAGCTCAAGATTCGCGTTGATTTTTGACAAATTTTTTGTTGATGTTGTTCTGTATTTTCTTCATATAAAGACTGCTCGAAATTTTTTTATATGGAATATAAATACACAAAAGCGAAAGCAAACAAAAAAAATTTACAAAACTCTGTGCGATTATTTGTTCTTCCGACTCCTTGTTTCCCTTTACAAGGCGTTTCCATCTTACCCAGTTCTTAGTTTTTGCATTTTCCCACGTTGTAGTGGCTGCTGAACATTCCACGGAGTGGTATTTCGCTATGCCCTGGCACCCACATCAAATGGATGCGGAAATATTCCGCCATCTCGTTAAGAGACGTCCAGCATTTGCGCGCCTTGATGGAATTAGTGACAACACCACCAAGAGATTTAGTCTATAGGAGTAAATATAGACCTAAAGGTAGTCATATTTTTGCCTAATCTCATTAATGGCTAGAATTTCAGCCTAAAATACGCTACAGTTGAAACGCTTACTTCTGGCTTCTTACAGTAGATACCAAAGCCAACTTTATGGTCACGCTTTGAGCCATCAGTAGAGGACCGTAGTCATCTAAATAAAAAAATTAGAGGATTTTGAGTGATAGAAATTTTTGTCATCACCTTTACAAGCACTGTGAATACTGCAGCTGTGTAGTTCGGAAGCGTCAAATAGCGCCATTTTCAAAAATTACAAGTCTTCCGATAGGGTGATTAATTTTGCGGTCATACTTTATAGGTCATACTACAACCAACACCATATAACGCAAAGTTTCAAACTTTGAGTTTTTCATTTTTCAAAACGAGTCAAATATTCATCCAAACTTTCAACTACTTACCCAGAATTTTTAGAATTTTTCTGGATATGCAGTTTTATAGCCCATTTTTATATAACAAAGTGCAAGACAATTTTTCTTTTCGCAAGGTTGTGCACCTTTTCTTCTATACAAAGTACAAGCGGGATTTTTTTTTGTAAATGAGGGCCTTTGCCTAATTTGATATTTTTTTTTTGAATAAATTCGTGAAAATTTTAGTGCGATGATTTATTACAATTTTCGAGATCAGAGTGCATTGATGAACTTACTTAAACTTTTGGCACTGTAGCAGCATATTGAGCAACTGTAAAGCGCACGTTATTATAGGCGCAGTGGTTATTTATTATTCAACGCAAAATATAAATAGCAAATCTCGTAATAAAGGGGCGCGACGCACCGTCAAAAAAAAATTAAAAAAATCAAAGGCTCTAAAATTTAATAGGCTATAAAGAATGTAAAAAATCCAGCGGCTTCGTCGGACGGGTCATGTCGTCCGAATGGATACAAACGCTCCGATTTCGAAAGTTTTCGATGCGGTACCAGGTGGTGGTAGCCGAGGAAGGGAAAGGCCTCCTCTGAGTTTGGAAGACCAGGTGGAGAAGGACTTGGCTTCACTTGGTGTTTCCAACTGGCGTCGGTGAGCACGAGAAAGAAACGTTAAGCGGTTATCGCGCCAATCAAGAAAAAGAGAAAAGATGTACCAAGTATGTGAAGAAATCGGTCTGCTACGAATTAATAGTGGTTAGGGCAAGTATGACGCCCAATGAAAAGCCCTTTATTATGGTTTCTTATTTTATTTTCATACATACTAGGTTGTTCAATAAGTTTTGCGGTTCGTTAAGAGAGAGCATTGCTACTAGCACGTGAAAAAAGACCCAGTTTGCAAAAGAAAAAAACTCCTTTTCATCAGGACAATACACCGTGTCACACGAGCGCTTTGATTATGGCTAAAATCCATGAATTAAAGTTCGAATTGCTGGAGTGTCCACGGTATTTACCAGATTTAGCCCCTAGCGACTTTCATCTACTTCCAGACCTAAAAAAATGTATGCGTGGAAAACGTTTTTCTTGATGAGGTCAGCTGCGGAAGCGTATTTTCACCCCGTCCAGATTCTCAGTTCAGAGATGGATTTCAGAATTTGGAATTTCATTGGAATAAGTGTATTGATGTTCAGGAAGACTATACTGAATAATAAAGTGCATTTCAAACCTGAAAATTGTGTTTTTCCTATCGAACCGGAAAACTTATTCAACAACTTAGTATAGGGTGGGCCATGTAAAATTTGCTTTTTACTAAACTAATCAATATTTTTTCAAACTTTTTCTTTATTTTGAAGATTGAGCATTGTCATTTATGAATGAAAAATAAAATTGCTCAAATGACTGCCACGACTGGCTTTACAGAGTGCCATTCGATCAACCCAATTTTTAAGCACATTTTCGCTTGTTTGGGCTCCAATTTCATGAATGGCAACTTCGATTTCGTGTTTTAAAGCATCAATCGTCTCTGAATGGTTCGCATAGCATTTGTCCTTAGCGGCTCCCCACAAAAAATAGTCCAACGGGCTTAAATCACAGCCCCGAGGCGGCCAATTGATATCGGAATTTCGGCTGATTATTCGGTTTTCAAAAACGGTAGCCAAAAGTTCGAACAAAAGTTGGAAACAAAAACTCGTTGAGCACGTCACGGTAACGCTCGCCATTTACTGTAACCGCGGAAGAAGAAGAAGACTCACCACTTTGGAAATAGGTTTTCAATATTTCCCAATTTCGTTCAAGCTTATATCGTCCCATTTCGTAAATGTCAAACCTTTAAGTAAATTATGAACACATTTGACATGTCATTTGTGTTACCATTCTCAAAAAAATAGGTGGTTCAAAAAGCAAACGCTATATGGCCCACCCTGTACATTTAAGGTAGCACAAACCATATTTTCTGTGTCAAAAAAATTCAATTTCCCGTATTTTTAATACTTAATGTTAATAAAATAGTATAAAAATAAATACAAATTTATTGTGCAAACACTATTTGTAGACACAATTTTTTTTTAAATAAAAGACACCCAAAAAAATGATAAACAATTTTCTTTCAGTGTCCAAACTAAACTGATTTAAGAATGCCAAAAACTAAGTGGCATTGAGTGGAGAAAAAAATCGAAATGATTGTATTCAATTACCTTCTGTTGGCATTTTATATGAATTCAAGCGCAAGTACTCTTCAATTTTCTGATCATTTGCCGCATTAAACTGCTCCAAGTAGGGTATAAATTCTTTGAAGCCTATTGTTTGAAGTACGCCACGGGTGTACGTTGTTGAGTTGTCGGTATTGCTAGAAAGATTAGCGCAGCATTAGAGTATTGGTTTATTTGCATACACACATACATACATACACACACGCATATACACGCATGTGGACGGCGGCAACATGCGAATAATGAAATTTTTGAAATATAAATAAAAGGAAGCCCCTTATTTATGGAAAAAAGATACGCCACAAAAGTTCTTCGACACTTTGCAAGCAAGTTATACAGAGATTATCGAAAGATTAAAATGATTAATCGTTTTTGGTGCTGTTCTTTGCTTTCCTCATGTCTGTACACACATACATATGTAGCATACAAGCATGACTTTTTCTTAATCATTCATACAAATGGCCAAATACTTCTTGTACATATGTGTGTATGTAATTATATGCTTGGGTGTATGTGTGCAGCTGCAAGTATATTAAAGCGCTTGTCTACCTTTTATCAATGTTGTGCTCGTTGTGAAAGGCGCGTATCTCACGCAGCAAGCCCTGCTCGAGCATAGCGTCAACACGCTTGTCCAAACGCTCGTTAAGTACATCCTGAAAGAGAAATATGTGCCCACATTTACTTTATGCAAATTACACGTTCATATGAACATACACGCATACATACATATTCACAAGAATCCCTTGAAATGAGCAAACAAGTCAATTATGAAATCGTGTTGGTGATCAGTGTTAGCTGATGGAAGTCTTGTAAATGTGAATTACATATGTAAGAATGTGCATATATGAATTTGTATGTATGTACAAATAAATACTTACATAGCTAAGTCTAAGCAATTATATGGCTGTGAGCGTGCTATTACAAAAAAAAACACTTTTTTAACACCACATCCAGTAATTATCATCGCTGGATCATTAGCCCATTCAGCCCTCACAATTAAATGGTATATAAGTATGTATTATATATTGAGCCATTGAGCTTGAGGCCTGTTGAAAGCTACCTATTAAACTTTAGGGTGCTTCTTATTTGGCCAAAAATATATTTTTTTTTGCAATTTTTGTTATGTGTCAATAATTTTAATAAGAATTCTTTTGCTTGATTTTCTCCCCTTGAACCTTAAGATACAGCAGAAAGCAATACAAGTAAAGTGTATACTCTAATAATATGGTTTCTGGCACAAAGACGGAACTTCGAGACCCAGAGAAATCTATAAGAATCTTGTTAAGATAGCGCTATATCTACTGTTTTTGGACGATGTTATGCCCACAGTTTCATTCGGACAGTTTTGCTATGGGCCAACAGGTCTATGCGGTGACTTAATGACAACCAGGCTAACCTAACCTAAGCCATTGGGAAGGAAATTTGATGTCGAATTTTTATTGCGTGAGAATGCATTCAAACAAATTTGACGGATAGTTTTTTTTACCGATGGGTCCAAGAATGATATAGGTTCTGGAGCCGAATGGTACTTAAACGATAGCAATAAGCATCATTACGCTGTGGGAGGAATGACAATTGTTTCCCAAACGGAAATTCTTGACATCCTGAAAGTAGCGGAATAGATAATTCAGAGGAGATGGAGCGGGAAGCAGATTGAAGTCAGGCTGCACTGAAGGCCCTGGAGACGATGAAGCAAACATTAAAGATTGTTGAAGAATGTAAGAAGAATAAGAATAAGCTTGTACCTACGAGGGGGTCAACAAGTCCCCTGTTAGATATGAAAACACCATATTTTTAATTTTTTTTTTATTTTTCAACATAGTTCCCTTTTAGAAAGATACATTTTTCCCAGCGCTCCGGCCATTTTTTAACATTTTACCCCCTACAAAAATTGAAAGTTTGCGATTTGGAAGCACCCTAGTATACATACATATATTAATATATTGGCTATTGATTTAAGTAGGCGCGACTGTAAATAATCTTTTAAATACTATTTATGAATTCCTTAATTGAATGATATATTTTCCAATTTTTTCTAAAGCCTCTGTCAGTCACTATAACCAATTGAAGATTACTCGTAAAGCAAGAATTTTAGCATGTGGAGCTACATTCCTGTGCGTGTGTGTGTGCTTACGTGACAGCCTGCAGGGAAAAATGAATTATATTTCTATTTTAGGATTGGTAATATTTCGCTAATTGTGAGGTATTTAACGAGTCATGTCGTGACTGTCTGGCCTTTCGTCGTGACTTTCGAGATTTCACACATAACGCTCGTGGCCTCGATAGTTTTATTGGGATCGAGAAGAAAGAAATGATTGTGGGTGAAATGGAAATTGTAATTCAAACAAATTGTAGACTTTAGATGTATAATTAGTAATCTTCTATACAGGGTGTTAGAAAAATAATGTAAAATATTTAAGAGGGAATGGTCCAAAAGAAGCAACAGCATCTTAGTAAACACGAGTCGGCACACTAACGATTTTGAAGATTTGGTTTCTTTGTTTGTCTGCATTTTTTGTATTAAAAAATACTACGATTAATCTTACATAGTGGGCTAATGTTTTGTGAAATTATTTATGTTAAATGCGAAGGCAAGTATCTGTTGACAACTTTGTGCAGAGATTCGCACGAACCATGTTGTTGTTGCAGCAGCTGACTAAACTCTATCAGAGCGGTGTAGTCACCTGTCGTCTTCGTCTAACTCAGCTAAGGGTAGACTCAGAAAATATGCTGTTTGGACAGGTTGAGTTCAGAGGGAGACGGGTGTTAGGTGAGTAGGTTTGATAGGACTTGGTTAGTAGTTAGAGTCGTAGGGTGCACCTTCACATGCTGGACATATGTTGAATATGTCGGAGTCGATTCTGTATAAGTAGGAGTTTAACCCGTTGCTATGATATATCCCAAACGTAATTGAGCCAAAGTTACGCCGGTCTCAAGAGGCAGCTGGAGCTCTTCGTCTGTGGTTGGACTGACGTCTCCCAGGTACAGGCTCAGGTTGTAGCAAAAGTCTGCAGGAGTACTACCTACATTCCTATGGCAATCAGTTCTACGTTACCGGAATGTCTCTGGTTTTTCCTGACCAAGGGCTGCTGCGCCAGTTAGCTAGCCCTGTCTAGTACACCGTACCACGCACGATCTCTCATACATGACGGTGCTTCACCATTATCACACGAACCATCGCACATGACGGTGCTCCAGCTCATCTTCCGATTGCCGTTCGAGAGCATTTACACCAACTATTTCACATAGACGGTTAGGAAGCGGTGGACCTGTACTGTGGCCTGCAAGATCACCTAACTTAAACTCTCTAGATTTCTTTGTTGTGATTATTTAAGAACATTAGTCTACGATAGTCGGCGAATTAATCAAAAAGAAACAGTTCGAATATCCATCAGACAAAGACGTGGTGATTGCTAGAAAATGGAACGAAGGCACTTTTTTCATTTCTGCTCTTCGAAGTTAGTTGGTGAATGCAAGACAAAACTGAACAGTGTTGCAAAACACAACAAAGTTAGTCCTCTATGGGTGCCTGGACATTGTGGTATTACAGGGAACGAGTTAGCTGATAAACTGGCTAAGGAAGGCTCGACAAGTATGCCACTAGGCCCTGAACCCTTTCTAGGTGTCAATTCCGCATCGATTCAACTATGGGTTGAGGTCTACCCATAGAGTACGTTGGTCTGGGACGCAGAGTAGGCAAGTGTTTTGTGAAAGAACCAAACAGGAAAATAGCGACCTTTCTCCTAAAACTTAGCAGAAAAGACCTGAGAGTACTGGTGGGTGTAATCACAGGGCACAACGCCTGTGGGCAGCATATGGCTGCCATGGGGGTCGTAGACAGTCCGATATGCCTATCCTGCTTGAGGAAGACGACGCTGCAGAACATTTTCTCTGTTTTCTCTGTTAGGATATTGGGTTGCGATATACTGAGTATGGATAAAGTTCATACTTTTCCTCTTCCGGATCACTTAAGATTCATCAATGAATCCAAGAGATTTGTGGAAGAGTGACTTCAAACTAATTTATCCGTGTTACCACCCATTTTTTATCTTTCCTATCTCTATCACTCACTCACTCACTCAAATCTATCCGGGTGTAGTACAATGGTCTCCTGACTGAGTGCTTGGACTTGTCCAACCCCCTATAAATCTAATCTTATCTAATCTAATCTAAACACTCTTCATGTATGTGAAGTTTCATTTCAATATGTCCATTCATTTTTTGTTTTTAAGTCATTTAGTATCGACGTGCCACAGTATTTTCTGCAACAACACCAGAAATTGTAAAAAAATAGAGGAAATCGTATTTGAAAATAGTCGAGTGACTGAAAGAGATTTAGTAGAAATCCTAGGCATCTCATTAGGCAGTTAAAGCAATATTTTGACTGAAGTATTGAGTTTCAGAAAACTGTATACCCAATGGGTGCCTCATTCGCTAACAATGGAATAAAAATACGTTCGAATGCGACTTTCTCAGCAACATTTAGAGCGCTTTCGAAAGGAAAAAGTGCGATTTGTGCATCAATTCATCACTATGGATGAGACTTGGGTCTTTCACCATGATCCTAAATCAAAACAAGAGGCTAAAGAGTGGTGTGAACCTGGTTCTTCGGCGCCGAAACGAGTTCTTATCCTGAAATCAGCCAATAAGGAGTTAACATCACTTTTTTGGAACTTGCAAACTGGTAAAACAATAAATTCTGAATATTATTGTAATCTTTTAGACCAGCTGAAGGAAAAAAATTGTGAAAAGAGAGCCAATTTGCAAAAAAAAACCAAGAGCATTTTGACTAATGGCTAAATCCATGAATTCAAGTTCCAATTGTTGGAGCATCAACCAGATTTGGCCCCTAGCGACTTCCATCTGTTTCCAGATTCATGAGTGGAAAGCGTTTTTCATCAAATGGCTGTGGAAGAGTATTTTGCAGGCCTTCCAGATTCTCAAATCAGGAATGGAATTAATAAATTGGAATCTCGTTGGAACAAGTGTATTGATGTTCAGGGAGATTATACTGAATAATAAAGTGTAAAAACTTATTGAACAGCCTACTTATAGTACACTAAACACAATAGAAAGTGAAAGCATAGACCATCTACCCTCTACAGGCTTTACATTATTTAAAATCAAATGGGAAGCATAGGAAGAGATAGCACATGAAAAACCATAAGTTAGAAACACTTTGAGATATTTGATCATACGCAGGCGGTTTTTTAGGATTCATCTCGTTCTCAATTATTAACTTTAGCTCACGCGGAGAAATTTTTATTGCATTGTTACTATATTCAAGTGGTGATGGAGACTGACTACCAAATTTCGTTAGGTTTGGCAGCCGTATCGCACATAGAGAGGGCTGGGCTACATTTCCCTCTACATATAGAACCATCCTGAGCTTTCGACAAAGCGTAAAAGGTTGTGGATACCTAAAGTGTATAGATTACCTATGTATAGTATATTCATTAAGAAGTAGGATTTTAAAAAATCGGTTCCTGCTACTGGCTAGAGCTGGGCATGTGCAATAAAGGTGTTGAATTGTTTCCAACTCCTACTAATTTCTACAGCTACGACAAAAATCATGCGTGCAAACGCCTAATCTCCTTGCACGATTTCCTTTGAGACAATGTCCTGTGAAGGCCCCTACTAAGGTCCTGATTTTAAGTCTACTCAGTTTTATAATACTCTTGGACAAACGTAAATTTAACCTTGACCATGTTTGCCTAGCAATTTCACAGGTGCTAACACTAATCCATATTTGATTTGTAGAACTGATTAGTGCGTCCTTAATGAGAAGCTTACAAGAGGTATCTGCATAAAATTACTTAAGTCTGGCATACCGGTTACCAAATTTCGTAACATATTATATATTTAACTTAGTTTTGTCAAAGGTGAATTTTTATCTTTTTTAATTCCATTTCTATAAGGATAAGGAGTGAATTTCTTTTAGAGCAATAATGGCTATATATGATAGTATAGAAGTCGGCATCTAAAAGAAAGCGAGGTGGAACATTTTTGATTTGATTTCGATGATGGATAATTGATTTTGATGACGATGATAGTGACCGAGACTTGTCAATATATGGTGTACACTTTCTTTTGACATTGACTGTAGCTGCAAAAAAGTACGCCAAACTATGCACTGGGGTAAATTTCACCCAGTCACTTTTTTAAATCTGTATAAAATCAGTAAGCACCAAAAAAAAAGTAAACGCATGAATTCGAAGAGCAAAATCGGCGTTGATAAAATACTACTAACGGTATATTTCCATATGTTAGAAATAAACAAACTACAACCCATAAAATATTTTGCGGGGTGACTCACAGCCCACTGCGTTTTCCAAAGGTTAAGATGCGAACGATAGAAGGTGTAAAGGTAGGATAGCAGCAGCTCTCGTCAGGCACTGGCAAACCTCCGTATCACGCATCAAGAGATGTATGCGCAGATTATAGTTATGTAAATATATACATACAAATATAGTTCAAGTTTTCCCGCGGTAATCTGCTCGTGCGAACAAAAATGATAAGAATGTACCCATAGCAGCGAATAAAAAACTTGACTGGACACACGTAGACATCTTGCGAATATAAATACATGAAAAACTAGAACTAAAAGTTCTCTTCAGACAAACTTACTTGTGCGTGTATACATACGTATATATGTCCCAACTATAAACATAAACAATTAAATGATAAATACCAAGAAACATTCAATAGGTAACAGCAGTAGGCAATTTCGATTTTTTACTATTTATTTGGTCTCTATACTGTCAAATTTTGTTTAAGTTGCTCTAAACTGTAAACCTTCCTTAAAGAAGGTGAAATTTTAGAGACCAAAGGCAAAAAAACAAAAGGCATTGCTCTTGTTGTTCTTGCTCTACCGCTGCTAACTGCCTAATGTATCATACCTTAAATAAATACAAAAAAGCGCTTAGTGTTAGTAAACAATTTTAACGAAGTTTTTTTTATCAAATCATATATTCGCCTGCTTTTTGTTTATTATTAACACTCAAACGCAATAAAGATACTATAGTTTTGTAATCTACGTATATTGTCCGATGTTGGGGTGATTCTAACATTCCATTTTCTTTACATTCCTTTCCATTGTTTTACTTAATTTATTATAATTAATTACAAAATTTAATATTATAACAACAAAATTCTAATTATTACTGCCAGAGCTTTCGGCTCGATCTCCTTGGTATTGACTCACTCCTTTAATGCCTATGATTTGTGATCTCTAGCAATGACACCATTTCGCTTGGAGATGTGAAATCGCAATGGAGTTTTGCTCTTCTTTGCGTAATTTTTTCGGCACGGAGGATGCAAAAAAAAGGAAAAACGAATATTTTTCACTACCAGAAAAATACTAAACTTTAACTTTTGGTTGAGTGAGTTAAAATTAACTTGCCGCTATTTCACATCAAATTGGGACTGATCAAAAATTTTGCGAAATGCTTCAAGAAATATGGTCTCCATTCCATTATATCAAGCCGAATATCCCAAGCATAGTGGGGTAAAAATTATAGAGGTTATTTTCGTAGATCCAAGCATTAGCATACTCTGTTCTTTTTTGTTTTTATCCATTTATTTATTACGATGTGTTTAATAACACTTTATAATATTTATACTTAAAACTAAGATACTCTACGAGACATGCATGTGAGGAATCATAAGATCTATTGTTGATTTCCTCTTCAATCTCTTAAGGAAGATGGGATTATGTGTTTTTCGGGAGTTTCGATTGGAATCTTTGTAATATTTCGATGTTTTAGTTAGCTGCGGTGCCCCAGAGGCGTATGCCATATGTGCATACTGGTTTTAGGATGGTCGAGTACAGTGAGAGATTCTTTCCGGGTGAAACATGGGAATTGCGAACAGCCAATAAAGGCTTCGTAGTTTGCTTCCTAGAGCCTTGAGTTTAGTAAGTTTGCTGTCAATATGCATTCCGAGACATTTGTCAAATTACTTTGGGGTATGATTATGTTATTGAGTTTAACGGGTGGGCAAGTATTTCGCTTGAGTGCAAAAGTAACTTGAACAGCTTTTATCTTATTTGATTTTATTATTCAGCTTTTGAGTCACTAAGCCATTGAGTTATTTCATCAAGTCCTTTTTGGAGTTTAAGAGAAGCCATATCAGGCAGAAAGTCACTTGCGAGTAAAGCGGTGCCATCTGCAAAAATACCGACGATAGTTTCTTCAGTAACTGGAAGATCGTGAGTGTAGAGACTCAGGTAAGACTCATAACACTGCCTAATACTAACCGATAATTTATCTTTTCCACTGATTCTTAGAGATGTTGAACGTGGAACGTTTTTGTGGACCTCACAAACAATTTCCTCGGTAACAAAATAAAATAAAATGAGATGCAACATGTCATTAAAATAGCAATTTTTCCACTCGCATTTGAGCTTTTACCCGAAAATTTGTACTCAGTAACGAGTGCGGAGAAAGCTTTCATCAAGCTTACGCTACATACGCAAAGCGTCACCAAAGAAGACGAGCGCCCATTATACTCGTAGATTACTGTCGAAGCCTTATGAGAGATGGACCTGAATTCCAGTACAAGACGAAAGCCAACCGCACCAAAGAAAAATTGCAGTTAAAATATTAAAAAAAGTCGAAGGCAGTTTTTAGTTGTAAGGAAATTATGATTCAAGCTTGGCTTTTTATCTGTGAACTGAAATGTGCATTTTTATGCATTCTTTTTATTTCAATATCAAAAAAAGATTTTGTCTGTAAAGTCGGTTTACTGACGATAGTACAACGTCATAAGAAAATATTGATGGAATGGTTGCAATTTTCAAAACAAAATTTTAATTTTATTTGTTTGATAGATATTTTGTATGGATATAGAGGAGGAGGTAAATGGAATTGCAATGGAATAGGTCAAGTTACATTTACACAAACGTGAAAAATGACGAAACATTTATCAAATTCATGAAAGATATCTTCAATTTCGATTGTGCATCAGACGTTAATAAGTCAACAACACTTAGAGGCATCATCATCGATTTGACTTTCTCAAGACACATTACACTTGAAACACTCCCTTTCATTTCCTATTTTTCCTATCATCGTTTATTCTCAACAGAGAATTGGTTCATTACCATGCACACAGGAAAAAGGCATATGCAAATACAAGTATGTGACTTTATATACAAATGCGCATATACATACATATACATACATATATATGCTCACTCAAGTAGGACAGAGCCAGATGTCGAACGTTGCCGAACGCGGGGACCGATTGTGCTCTTTGCCGTTCGTTCCGCGCTCTCGCTTGCAGTTCAAGCACATTAGCTTACATTTGCTTGCGTACGGAATAGATTCGTATATTTGATATGTCCATATGATTTGTATGCATCTTTACATATAGATTTGTTCTTTTTGAAAATTGCGCGAAATTGTATATGTATATGCATGTTTATATACATATATTAGTATACAACATATCTTATAAGGTATGTGGTAAATATTACCATACATTTTTTCCTTCATATATAACAAAAAAATTAATAATAATAAAATTAAAACAACAGGTATTATTAACAAAGTTGGTTTTATTTTAAATTCGTCAAGTAAATCAAATTAATAATAATCAATAAGAAGGCATATGCAAATACAAATACGTGAATTTATATATGTACATTTGCGCATATACATGCATATATACGCTCACTTAAATAGGAGAGAGCAAGATGTCGAACGTTGCCTTTTGTTTGCTTTGTTTGCTTTGTCGTTCGTTCCGCGCTTTCGCTTGCAGTTCATTCAAGGTAACGACAATAAGCAAGGTAACGACAAATGAGCAAGGTAACGGCAATGAGCAAGGTAACGACAAATGAGCAAGGTAACGATAAATAAGCAAGGTAACGACAAATGAGCAAGGTAACAGTAATGAGCAAGGTAACGACACATTTTTTCGTGCGTGCAGCCTGTTAAATCGCATTATAAGACGTTATCACGCCAATAAAATCAGAGGTTGGAAATTTGTGGAGTGGTGTTATCAATTTAAATTCTGCAGCCTTCCTTGATACTACATATAAAATGCAAATTGTAGTCTCTGCCTTCTTGTGGCTTTGGTGAAATTAAATTCTAGTCAGCAGGCGTTTATGCACTCGATATTTTCCCTGTACAGGAATTAGAAATTGGTGCAAATGGCTGGCTGACTTGAAGATCGTCCTATCTTAGTAATTTGTGCAAGAACGCCCTATCTCAGAACTCGATTGAACTCAGATAGGGGATGATCACGTTTGACGTTAATAAAACCATTCCCTGCTTGATTTCCATCGTCGCTATGACTTAATGAAAAAGATAAAAAAACCTCCATGATTTTTGACTCACTAAGGTTGGTAATTTTTGCTTGGTATAATGGAATGGAGAACCAACCATCTTTGCTCAATTGTTTCGCACACTTTTTTATTAGTCGCAATTTTTTTTCTTAATGCCAATTCTTATATTTCTACTATGCCCAAATTAAGTAGACACATTTCATAATTAAAAAAATCTGAAGGGTTTTCCAATAACAGGTGTTATTGGTGAATGAATTGCGCTATCGAGAGATGATTAACAATTTTTTAAGGCCAGAATTGGATGGTATTGATCTGGACAACGTTCTTTTTCAACAATACGGCGCTATGTGCCACACAAGCAACGAAACCATTCATCTTTTACGGGAAAAGTTTCCGGACCGTGTTATCTCTCGAAGAGGTGATCACAATTGGCCACCGAGATCTTGTGATTTAACACTTTGTGACTTTTTTCTTTGGGACCACGTGAAAGAGGTCTACGCCAATTACCCAGGGTCGATTCAAGACCTCAAAGATGGAATTCGTGAGGCTATCGAGGGCACAGGGCAGCCACTTTGCAATTCGGTTATGGAAAGTTTCATGAAAAGGATATTGTCCTGTAAGCGTGGTCGTGGTGGTCATTTGCCTGATGTTATTTTTCATTATTAACGGCATACCTTCCTCTTTATAATGAAATACACATCCGATCATTTATATTAAACAATTGCATTTTTCTTTGAATATCAAAATAACACCTCTGTTTGGAAAACGCATTAGTTTTTATAAGTAACCTTAAAACAAAATATAAAAAAATGGAAAACTAATATTCCTGGGTCCTCCAAAAAAACTTTTTTTTAATAATGCATTCTAATGTCTGGACCAACGAAAACCTGCCGCACTAAGCTCAGTAATTTTTGCTTGGTATAACGGAATTTTTTTATCAGCCCAAAGTTTTTTCTTTAAGCTCTTGAATTTGTTCTATGTAGAAAAAAATTATAGAGGGTGGGCCAAATAAGACCTACTAATGACTAAAGACTACTGCCTAGCAGTATGCGTAGTTGATCCATCTTGTCGAAACCACAAATTAGGATACTGCTCCGCCATTGGCCGCAAAATCAATGTTCTGTAAGAAGCTCCTGAAATTGATTCCGGTGTTTCATCCTCATTTTCGAAAAAATATGGATCGATAACTCTAGTGGCCATAACACCGCACCGAACAGTACATTTAGATGGGAGCAACTGCAACTGGAAATGCGCTTCCTCCGACATCAAAACATTATTTAAAAAATCAAAATGTGTGGCTAATTGTGTAAAAATAGAAAAACTCGACAATTTTAACGCGTTGTGTTGTACTGTAGAGTTCCATAATAAATTTCCAACTATTCAATTATAACCTACAAAAAGAGAAAAATAAATATGTCAAAAAATAAAAAAGTTATTTGTGCTTAACATTAGTAGGTCTTATTTGGCCCACCCTGTACTTATTTTTCACTTTTTTTATTTATTTTATTTAAGCTGAATTCTCATGGGAAAAGTTCACTTTTCTGTATACTTGACATAAAATATTTACATATCGATATTATTTAATCTGCTCTTTTAAATTTCCTTCACAAATGCTCAAAAAATTACACCCTTTGCAATAATTAAAATTAAAAAAAATAAACTAGTTTCTATAGGGCCCCTAAAAACTTTCCAAAATTCAAAAATAATTTTCAGGGGTCCTCGAAAACAATAATTTTTCCATGTACGTGTTACTACTTTGTAAATTTTTTAGATACATGAACACCAAAACTTGATAGTTCGTAATTGTTGCAAATTATTTGCTTCATTAACAGACCTATTGACCTGTGTCACCATAACCATGTTCTGCGCTAAAAATAGCAGAGAAAAATATTTCAAAAAATGTCATGCCTATTGCCACTGGCCTCGTGCACAAAATCGGCATATAAACGCTTCGTGTTAGTTGGACATGCGTAGCCAAATATGAGCCCACCCAAAGGGTTAACCAGCAGCTAAATTAGATTAAGTTTCAAAAAACGTATAATAAAGCGTTTTTCAGTAAGAGCGCTTCAACTTTTTTTTTAAATAAAATACAAACGGTTTGATTTTTTTAACTAATTTTTTTTTTATCGAGTTTGAACATATACATTTAAGTATGAAATTCGATTTCTTTTGCATGACCACCGCGTGCACGTTTTACGAAGTCCAATCGTGGAATCCAATTTTCGACCACTCTTTTGCATAAATCGGCCGAAATTCTAGCAATTTCGCGTTCAATATTGGCTCACAAATCGTCGCCGGCTTGTTACTGTAGACCAATGACTTCCCATAACCCCAAAGAAAATAGTCTAGAGGCGTCAAATCACACGAGCGCGGCGGCCATTCGACCGGTCCATTTCTGGAAATAATGCGCTCATCGAACTTACTCTTCAACAAATCAATTGTAGCGTGTGCTGTGTGGCTTGTGGAACCGTCCTGTTGAAACCACATGTCGTCTAAGTCCATACCATTCAATTGCGGCCAAAAATAATCGTTTATCATGTCGCGGTATCGATTTCCATTCACAGTAAAGTGGCGATCGTTCTCGTCAACGAAAAAATATGGCCCAATTACGCCGCCGGCATCTAAACCGCACCAAACAGTGATTTTTTCGGGATGCAACGGTGCCTCATGAATCACGTGTGGATTGCTTTCTGCCCAGTAACGCATATTTTGCTTGTTGACAAAGCCATTGAGCCAAAAGTGAGCTTCATCACTGAAGATGATTTTTCGACTTTAAACTTTCTTAACAGAACACACATTTTTATAATAAAATTCAATGATTTGCAATCGTTGCTCAAGTGTGTAGCGTTCCATGATGAAATGTATACTAATGAAGTTTACAAATGACAAGCGAAAAATAAAAAATATTGCGCCGTTCGCCCTCCCTATCGGAAAAAAGTTGAGCGCACTATTAGGCTTAACTTTACTTCTAAGCGATCCAGTAAATAAAATCTATAAATGAAGAAAATAGTTTTGTTGTTTAGTGAATTCCAGTGGGTTTTTCTTGAGCCTTTAATATACCGCCAGCTTAAATCGCCTATTAATTTATGGAGTTATAAAGACTTGTAGTCATTCTCACTGATGGACAATTACAAACTTTTGTATGCCGGTTATTCTTATCGAAATAATTTATTATTATTAGCCTAACGCGAGTATACAAATTTTTTCGTCGCTCTTCTGCCCGATTCCTGTTAAACACTTGCAGCTCCCCAGTTATGTTGGTATATGTCACGAGTAGAAAGGCTTGACCTACTTTTTGTGTTGGCGGCTCGTGCAGTTGATATATTTGCCTTTGCATTTATTAATCAAAGTTGAATATACTGAGCACATTGCATTACCCCAAAAAAATTAATAAAAAAAAGAGTTTCTTTGGTTCTTTTGGTCATGCCAAAGCCATACGTTTTTTGTGATAATTAAAGTGATAAACCACGAAGTGTTAAGAAAGCCTTTTGTTTACCACTTGACAACAAAATAACGCCAGCACCTTTGCATTTGTAGAATTCCTTGTTTCTTTGCTGTTGCTGTTAATGCTAATGAATGCTTGCCGCCAACAAATATCTTATCAGTTTGTTCTAATTTTCGTATCTAAACTTAAAATCGAGCATGTGCCGTTGTTCATGTACATATGTACATACATACGTGCATAAGTATGCGCGCTCGCCAGTCATCAGCAGCAATTAGATTTGATTGAAATTTAAGGTACGTACATACACACATACACTTGTATACATACAATACACACTCATGTAACGCACATACACACTCGTTCTTCGCTTCAGACTTGAATAGTTTGGTTCCAGTGATTGTGATTGTTTATTTTTTATATTTAAACATAGTAACTGGAGAGAAAGTAAAGTGTAAATCTTTATCACAATGACATTTGATATTTGTTTAAATTTTATTACGTGTTTTATCAATATTTATGACACTTCAACAGTGGGCGCTATTAATAAGCAAGATTCAAATAATACACTTATGCTGTTTAGATACAAGGTGGCATAAAATTAATTACGCTATCGAAAGATTTACCATATAATTTTTGCAAATGACGTCGTACGTCAATCATATTTGACACTTGTAAACTAGAAAGTACACATCAAAATCATTTTTTTAATGAGTAAAAAAGTTGCTCAGAAACAAAAATGGATGATTAATTTTTCGCCATAATTAACTTGGTTTTATAATTGCTGATGTGACATAGAATTTGGGTGAGTATTTGGAAGCACTAGTCGAAAAACCATGATTCGAAGGATAAAGACATGGTGCCTATCGTGGTACCGTTACTTTGTTCTCAGCGAATTTGACAATGAGTTGCTTTGTTTTAGCACCAATATGGCCAGATTACTATTTTTGTAATTTGATTTAGCATTTTGATTTTATTTAGTCTCGGAGTTTTAGTTCTTTCTTCATGACATGACATACTAGCCTGTTCTAATTAAAAGTAATGTTTATAATTTTGTAAAATATAATTTTTTTTAAAATTAGTTCAATAATTCACTCAGTTTTATTTAGCTTTACTTTTTTTAACATCTGGTGGCATTGCCCGCGATTGCAGTTGTTGTTGGTGTTCTTCTGCTTTCTGCAGTCAAATCTCTCTCTCGCTACAGCAGTATTGCCTAGCTTTGGATATAAAAACGCACCAAAATGCCCATTTAAAGAAAATAAAATACCAAATTTTTATTACATTAAGAACTTAAAGAACTTCGTATGCGTAAAAAATTGTCTTTAAAATGTGGCTTTTTTTTAAATAAATGTGTTATGATTAATGAGAGAAACTCTTATGTTAAGGGGACAGATACCTGTAAACGGCCATATTTTCCCTGATCTTCATTAAAATTGTATTATATATTTTTTTCAAAATTGGCATACATTTTATTTATACATTAAAATAATATACAATTTTTTTTTTATTTCAATCATTTAAAATGATTCTTCCAGGACGGTCGCAGCGGGGCTTCTCTATCTGCGGGCATCTACTCAAAAACAAAAAACCAAAATTTTTTTTGTTTATTAATGCCATAATTTCTATATGAATTTAAAAAAAAATAAAAAAAAATTCGCGGAATAAAATGCTTAAAAAAAATGAATTTTGGAGCGTCGGATTTATTTTTCCCCAAACTAATATTAAAAAAATCAGAACCTTAATCTATGGGATATTTATATGTATGTGCATATGTATCAGAATCATCACTTAAGGCGTACAGCACTCACGCCCATATGCATGTATGTATGTATGTGCAACACCTATGTAGCTTAAGTTAGCGGTTTCCTTATGACTTCCATTGAATTCGCCTCAATTATTTATCGATACGAAAATTAAAATTCAGCAACATTCTGCACTGCAGTGACCTATAGTAGTTTGTTTTTTACACATAATTCAACTCCACAGCCAGTTTAATTGCCGAGACGGAGTCATGCAACCGCTACCCTGCAGAGAAAAATTGAAATAAGTATGTAAGTGTTCTGGTGTGAAACTAGTACCATCTGCATTCAGAGGAAGTCCAAAGAATTGATATACGGCTTTTCAGTAAGTTGCAGTCTCGAAACGGACTAGGGGATGATGTGTTTTTCTTTTTAACTAAAAAGTATAAATTGTATACAGTGAAACCTCCCTTGGGCGGACATTCAGTCAACTTTAGTCCACCCAAGAGAGCTGTCCGCTCAAGGGGAGGATAGCTTATTTAAGAATTTTTGAATTTTTTAATTA
The DNA here is from genome assembly GCA_037575425.1 of Anastrepha fraterculus. Lineage (NCBI taxonomy): Eukaryota > Metazoa > Arthropoda > Insecta > Diptera > Tephritidae > Anastrepha > Anastrepha fraterculus. Next base: position 89,793 of record JAYXIM010030818.1, read on the forward strand.
ATTAAATTCATTCAAAGCCGTTTCGTTTGAGAAAATTTCATCAACACACTCAGTGTCAGTACTACGATCGTCCATAGTTTTCATGTTTTCATTAGTAACAAAATCCAAACCGAAATCTATTGTTAAAAGTTCATCAGAATTTGAATGAGATTACCGAAGGGTTTTTGGTAATTCAAATAACGAAGCTATCGTTGCTAGCGGCAAGTCATCTTCGAACTCGAACTTAGCTGGCACATTTCTATTTTTGGCTGCTTTATAGAAACAGATTTTTATGGATTCCATTTAAAGCTTTGCGTAGGCTTGTTTTACTAAATTTATTGCCTCTTAAACATTTATAGTTTTTTAGTGGAGCTTAACTTGAAGGTTTCGATAATAAATTTTAAAATTTCGAATAAATGGCAAAATGAAGATTTAGGTAGAACAATTATTTTGATATTCTTTAAACGTATATCACGAGGGTGAAATGCTGCATTGTCCGGAAATAATGGTATTTTTCTGTTTTGCAACTCCATTCTTCGGTCGAATTCCATCAGCTTTTCTATGATGACTTCACGTGCCATTCATGCCTTGTTATTTGATTGCCTATAAGTTTTTTAATATCAATTGACGCGAACGCTCTTGGAGAAGCAGCTTTCCCCATAACAAGTGGTTTACATATTTGCAGAAAATAGGACAGTAAGCCTTTCCTTTGATAACTTGCCTCCACGGCATAGCTCAGTTTTTAAAGCTAAAGTTTTGTTTTGATTCCCTATGAAAATAAATCTTAATGTCTTTTGACAAGATGTTCGCGACCGCTCAATAAATGTTTTTGTGCCTATTTTATGAAAAATAACTTCCACGCCCAGTCAAGAGAGTTTCCGCTTAAGAGAGAGTAATTTGTTCCAAAATTTATACTTAAAACTGAATATAGAAAAAAGTGTCCACCGAAGGGAGATGTGCGTCTAAAAGAGGTGCCCGTTAGGAGAGGTTTCACTGTAACAGAATACTAGAAAGTTTTCTAAAGATTCTGATTAAAGAGTTTGCGATTTCAATGAAAATTTGTAGAATTTTTTCAAATTTAGTACAAAGTTTGAAACTTTGAATTTTAATGGTCTTTGATATAAATTGTACTTTTATAAAAACATTTAATATAAAATAAATAAATTGTCGAAGCACAAATAGGCATGTAATGGGAACAACTGACACTTTCCACTTTTACCATATAAAATTCTCCATTTCCACTGGCAGAGTACAAATAAACGCAAACTAGTTCTGGTTCTAAATTCACTAGAAGCACATCAGTTGAGAACTAAGTGGACTTTCCTGCAGGGTGAGGACAATTACGCTCGGCATTTCTGCAAGCATGTATGTATGTATGTATGTGTGAATGTATTTCAACCAGTTATGCCTGTGTGCATTCCTTAACATTCACTCAACCTAATGATGGCGACGCATTACAATGGAATACGCGATTGCGTCAAATATGAAATTAGCATGCAGATGCGGTAACCAGCCGGTATTTCTTCAGCGGCCTCAACAAATAATAAGAAGTTGAAGACGTTCTTTGAATTCTACTTCTTCTTCAACTGCGTTTGCTTTTACAGTGGTTTACGACTTATTTGGCTTTTGGCCAAGACATCTTTGACTAGGCGTAACGAATTCAATAAACGACGAAGTATGTAATGCGCCCAACAGCTGGCAAGTGAAAGAATGGCAAACGAGCGAGCGATCAACGGAAAGAGTGGTGGTATATGTAGAATGTAAGTCGTAATTGAAGAAGAATGTCGAATGTATAGGAATGCAAAGTGAAAGGAGTTTTACAGGTTTTTTTTCGGTTTTACAGCTTAAAGTTCGGACGAATGCGTGGAACCATGATTTAGAATGATGGAATATCACGTTGGGTTAGTGGTACGAGAATTGTGGAGGCCGGGGACTGCAATGAAGAATGATGATTGCATGAGTAGGTAGGCGATAATCCGCTATAGGAGTTTGGAGGTTACCAGCAAGAATCTGAGTAAAGAATTGAAAAAGAATTCGCAAAGAAAGTTGGTGGCATCTTAAATATGTGAGACCAATAAAAGTGCCGACGTGGGAAGTGATGTTTGTATGATTTTTATTGATTCCACTATAAACCTTGCATTTTATATGAGTGTACGGATATTGGAATTCGTGATGTATGATTATATGTATGTATGTATGTATATATGAATGCATGTATGTACATACGATATGCAGGCAGAAACTGATTAAGAGGTTTGCTGAACGTCCGCTAGTTTGGGTATTTCTTTCTTTGATATATTTGGTATGAACAAGATTAACAGCATTTAGTGAATGCTGGGTAATGGAATGGCTATAATATCAACCTGAATAGATTTCCTGCAAATGTTATACGCCATGCTTAAAAAAATTGTTAATACTAGGTTGTTCAATAAGTTTTGCAATTCAATAAGAAAAACAGAATTTACAGTTTGAAATATACTTTATTATTCAGTATAGTCTCCCTGAACATCAATACACTTGTTCCAACGAGATTCTAATTTATGAATGACATCCCTGAACAGAGAATCTAAAAGAGCTGCAAAATATGCTTCCACAGCTCTTATAACCTCAAGGTTTGATGAAAAACGCTTTCCACGCATGTTTTTTTCGGTCTGGGAACAGATACAAATCACTAGGGGCCAAATCAGATTAAAACGTTGGATGCTCCAACAATTCTAACTTCAAATATTAATACAAATATTTTTTTCTTTTGAAAACTGGGTCTTTTTTAACGATTTCTTTACTTCACCTGGTGTAAAAGGTTACAATATTATTCAGAATTTATTGTTTCAAAAAAATGTATTTTATTCATGACAAAAATAACACAAAGATAATTATTTTCAATGCTGTAAAATCAAAAAATTGTGGCAATGGCCAACCTCCGAGTGTATTTTTACCATGAAAAAGCTCCTCATAAAAAATATCTGCCGTTCGGAGTCGGCTTGAAACGGTAGATCACTACATTTGTGGAACAACATTAAGGCCCACGCCGCCAAAAAGGGGTGGCCTCGATAGTCTAGCGTAAGTGCACAAGCCAATCATCCCAGAGGTTGTGGATTCGAATCTCACGTAAAGCACAGTTCTCGCACTTTTCCAAATTCCAACTTTCCCTGTTTCCAAAAACGTATCCCTTCCCCTTTTACTCCCGCATAATAGTCAGCGCATTATTAGCACTGTGGCTGCTAAAACAAGCAAAAAACAAACAGTTACATATTGCATCAGTGGCGCCAGTTAGAGGAAGCGGGCAACCGCAATCATCTGTGTGATCCTTCTGCCAGAAAAATGTGAAACGCAGATGGCGCTCCATGCAGTAAGAAGGCGTTGTTCCTAAGCAACGACAGGTGGGAATTTCCACCACATTTCACCTACCCTGCCAGAAATCAAATATATTAACGCAACCAACGCTAGAAAGGAAAAAAATATATATGCGCCGACTTTTCATAGAAAACACCAACTTTTCTATTTCTTTTGGAGCAATAGTTTGCCCCTCTTCTTCTATAACCTTCTTCAATTGCCAGCCCTTTGTAATTCAGTGTTTCCTGATTGTTTTTTTTTCAAAATATCCCACAACTGCTCGATAGGATTACGATCCAGAGGCTGGGGAAGATGTGGGAGCACAGATTTATAATTGTAAAGAAAATTAGTTCGAATAAGCTCAGAATTATGTTTGGGATCATTGTCTTACATCACCTTAAAATCCGAGCCGAGACCCAGTTTTTCGGCATTTGGTTTTAAAGTAGCTTTAAAATTGATAAATATTGAAATCTATCCATAGTATAATACTTTCCACAAATGCAAAATTTCCCACACCGTTGGTTGCCATTGTGTCTCAAACAATTACACTTTATTAATGCCACTGATATTGTACTTTATATTCAAATCAGCCGAATTTGCCTTGATAACTGTTTGACCGTCCATATTTGTTTTCCTTTGAGTTCTTGCTTAACTATCGCCCAAACATTTTCAATCAGGTTGGCATCAGGCGACTCTCAAGGCCAACCGAACACGTCATTCCCATTTTCCTGTTCCCACTTTTCACAACTTCGACATCGATGCTTGGAATCGTTGCTTTCCGTTGCGAAATCCAAGGTTGGCTAGTTCTACCAAAAATCTTCGCAGTTGACGACAAAAACGCTTTTTAGTCAATTTTATTCATCAAAACTCCATTCAAATTGGCAGTAAACACAAATGATCGGCCAAATCGCTTTTCAAAGAAGCAGCCCCGTACAAGAATCCTAAATCGATACCTAACAGTTCGTTGAAGTTGTTGATGATCAGCAGTAGATTCGTCCGTGAATATTACGTTTGCCCATTTCTGTTCCAAATTTGTTTTAGCCATATCAAGTCTTTTTTCAATGTACGCCGGAATTTGAGGTCTTCTGCACGTAAACGACCTCGAGTCGCGTCTTTGGATACATTAACACCAACTTTCTTTAAAACCGCTTCGGCTTCACGCACTTATAAGCTCACAAATAAGTCAATGGTCTTCTGATTATGCATTGGGTATTTTTTCTTTTGGTTTGGGCGCCTGGATGTTGCGTGCCGGAGTTTCGAATCTGGGTTCTACCGAATGGTAGTCACGCACCTACACATTCGTCTACGGCGGCCGCTTACCGATGTGACGAGCATTTTTCGCTTTATTTCGACGATGAATTTAGGATTGTTGAATAGTTAAGATTGTCTGATTTAGATCAAATCAACGTCGTTTTGCTCGATTAATTCTGTATATTTTGAAGACAATTTCAAAACTCGGTGCTGAAGAAGTCCTCGCACCTATTGTTGAAAAGCTTGCCCAACTTATTTCCTAAGTCTTTTTTTAAGTCAGTTCTGTATCATTAAGAATATTTTGCAAATCCTTGCTATCAATGCTTCTAATCACTTGGTGCGAGATCTGGTAGCCTCTGGTGCGTCGTTAAAGAAATCTGTAGCCTGGAAAATTCGCAAATTTATTGATAATTTAGTCAATACTCAATGCAAATACCTCAGTAGCAAGACCAATCTCCTGCATTGTCAATTACGGCCTGGCACCGTCGGGGCATACTTTCCACTAGATTTTCTGCACCTCCAAATTTTCCGAATTTTCATCAGATCCCACTCATTTTCTATGGGATTTGCATCCAGCGACTGAAATGGCCAATCTAAAGTGACAACTCCGTTTTGCGCCTTCCACTCGCTACACGCTCGACTTCGATGTTTCGGATCGTTGTTTTCTTGAAGGGTCCAGCTTTCATTTTTCTTGATATACCATTGCTTAGCAGATGGTAACAAAGCCTTCTGATATATTTTATTCATATTTTCGGCATTTAAATTCTCGGTAAATAAGAACAAAGTACCGAAACCTTTGTTTGAGAAGCACCCCCAAACATGGACCTTGACGGGGTGTTTAACAGTCCGTTGAATCATCCTACTGGTGGAGATTGTCCAGGCGTGTTTGATGCTCGGAAATTCCCAGAAGGAGGATTCATCAGAAGAAATTACATTGCTCCAATCGCGCTCGAAGTTTTCCTTCACCCATTCCACTCGTTTTTCAACGTGTTTTGCACTCAACATTGGTTTTTCCAAAGTACTGCGACATTTCAGTTTATAGGCAAGCAAGTGCCTGCGAACCGTTCCGTAAGATATGTCAACACCTTTTGCTTTCAATTTCACAGCAGCTTCAAGTAAAGTCAAAGTTGGATCTTTCGAGAACAATGCGAGAATCTTTTTTTCGCCTTTTCAGCGATCAGGAAAATCATCAACGTTACCGACCTTTTTATAGCGATTTATCCACTTGCTAACAAACTGCTTCGACTTTCCCATATATTTCGCAGCAGCAGTTTGCGTTAATTTGGGCCCTTTTTCATGCAAACATAGAAAAATTGCCTCAAAGCGAGAGGCGTAAACAGCACGAATTTCGAAAAACCACTCAATTGAAGACTAAATTTGACAGACAGCTGACTTTTTACAAAAAAAAAAAGAAGGACTGACGTGCCCTCTATGTCATAGAAAAAGAAAGAAGACGCTCTGATTTTTTATCTACGTGTAACAGTGACCCCGCTCTTATGTAACAGACTGTAGTAATCAGTAAAAAGTATTTTTACTGCAATTTTTTCCAGTAATCAGTAAAAATTATATTTACTGCTACTGCAAAGTGCTCCTCTATGAATATGGCTCACTACAGGCATCTAGTGGAATATGCATTTGTTCGGAAGTCTTTTATATGGAACCAAATGCTCAACAGGCTATGCCATTAAAACTGTCAAAAATCAGCGCGATTTTTGAGCGACTTGAGATTAATATTTTGCTATACTAAAACTGAGTGGACTAAGAGACTGCAATGCTTAGAAGTTTACTAAAAATTATGATTAAAAAATTTAAAATATTGATGACAAGTTTCTGAATTTTTTCAAATTTTTGGGTTTTTTTTACATAGTTCGGAAATTTGATTTATAAGGTTTTTGTTAAACAAAGAACTATATTTTTATAAAGGAATAGCGAAAAAACAATTTAGCATAAAAAATATTGCCAATGTTGTAAAAAGTTAAGGTGATTTAATGACGAGAGCACACGTGTATGTATCAGGTCACTCCATCAGTTCGTGCGTTTTTTAAATGTGGTTTTAAAATTAATAAAAGATATGTTTAAAGTATTTATTGATCAATAATATATTTTCCTTCATTATTTACAATGTATTCCCAACGTTTAGGCAAATTTTTAATTTCCTGCTCAAAAAATTTGTTGTCCTTGGAGCCAAAATACACTTCGACATCCCTTTTTATAGCTTCCTTTGAGGAGTAGTTCTTGTTCCTCATATGGGATTGAAGTCCACGGAAAAGGTGATAATCACAATGTGCCATATCCGGACTGTATGGTGGATACGGCATTAGCTCCCATCCCAGCTCGTTCAGTTTGCCTAATGCTTGCCTTGCGGTACGAGGTCTTGCGTTGTCGTGGTGAAACAAAACTTTGCGTCTATTCACTAAAGACGATCGTTTTTTGTTAAGTGCCTCATTCAGGTTTCATAGCTGATGGGAGTAATAATCAGCAGTTATCGTCGGGTTTGGTCCCAGAAGTTCGTAATAAACAATACCGGTCATATCCCACCAAATACAGAGGAGAATCTTCTTGGGGTGAAGGCCATCTCTAGGGGTCGGTTCTGGTGTTTCATCTTTATCTAACCATTGGCGTTTGCGAACAGAATTATTGTAAAGGACCCATATTTCATCACCAGTACGGTTCAAACACACTTTCATTTTCAAGCCGTTGCAGCAGCTGAGAACAAACATTCACTCTCTGCTGAAGGTTGGCGACGGAAAGTCTATGCAGAACCCATTTTCCCAGCTTTGAAACCTTTCCTAACTGAACCAGGTGCCTATGAACTATTCCATGCGATGAATTTAACCTCTGAACTATCATATCGACTGTCAAATTGGGCTCAGCTTCCACGAGTTGGAGCAAGGCGTCGGAGTTAAAGACTTCAGGACGACCAGCGCGCGGGGCATCCTCCACGTCGCAGTTACCACTTCGGAATTTTAAAAACCACTTTTTCGCAGTTCTTACACTCACGGTATCCTCTCCGTGAACAGTGTTTATTTCTGCAGCAGCAGTTGTTGCATTTTTACCACTTTTAGAAAAAATACAAAATATGCCTCTTATACGCGTTCGAAGATTCCATTTTATTTTTTAACAACACGTGCTTCCATCCGCGATTAAAAGCACTTGTTGAATGCAAAATATATCAAAGAAAATATAAATAGTTAGTTTATATTCCGCGAATAATTTTTTGTATATAAAAATCGTACAAAAGTTAAATTTTGGGTAAAATACCCACGAACTTATGGACTGACTTGATATTTGCTTATGTTCGTAGAGGCCAATCGGCGCTAACGAACTCCTAAGGGGCTTACATTTTTGGTTCATATGTTTAAGGTGGGTGGAATACACCATTGATTTATTGGGCGTGTGCTTACTACAGTGGACACCGTGAAAAATAAACACCTACTTAATTTTCTGTTTATATTTTTTGGTGCAATATCCGTTTATATGCATACAAATACATATACATATTTATCCAATTTTTTTTTTGTTTTTGCTTTTTTAATATATTATTTTTCCAACAAAAAAGAAAAGCAAAAACAAAAAAAATTAGGCAAACTAAATTGTAGTATCTGCGTCGCCAAGATTACATAGCAAAACATACGCGGATTATTTATGAAAAATACATAGAATTTTCTGTATTTCCCCATGTGCGCGATTACAATCGAATGCAGAGACAAATCAGGGAAAGTAAGTATCTACAATTTCTATTTATATGCCTATGTAAAAATGTACGACAGATATTGGGATGTAGGTGAGAGAAATATAAATACAAATGAAAGTTTTGGGAATGAAATTGTAGGTATATGCATTTAGCACCTCTGTCGTGGTGGGCGATAGTTGCGGAGGTTGTTCACACATTGGCTGGCTTTGTGTGCCGCGGCTGATGTGACTTCAGCATCAGCTGTCAGCTGTCGTCTGCCTATCTACCCACATATGTCGCGCATAATGGGATTTTTAAGATGTCATTCCAAATAATTGCTGCTCCAAATGATTTTTGTTCTAAACTTCCGATTCACTCTTCGGCTTTGTATTTTGTATGTTTTGGAACAAGCATCATTAGCTTGCGTTAAATACCGAGAAAATTAAAATTAATTGTTTTTTCGAAGCAGCGAAAATTGTCTAGGAATTCAAAGTATAAAAATACAACAAAACTTAGGAAATAAGGTGTTCGATATGTGTCATGGAAATTTAGTGTAAGTGGGAAGCTTTAACTCACAAATGTAGTGAACATAAATTAAATGCATCTTCACAGCAAAAAAACTTCGCTGTGACTCCTACACAATGTTAGTATGTACATATGTAAGTATGCATGCACATACATTACTTGGTCATTGAATTATGACCGATGGCTTTTTTTCTCAAAACTTCAAATATCAGGTAAAATTTTCAATCTAATTTGGGCTTTTTCAAATAAAAAAGGGTTTTAAAGAGGGTTTTAACACTTTCTTAGATGTTTTTAAGAATTTCCGGTCAATTGGCCTGCTACTATTAGAAAAGTATACATTTTTTTGCTTATAAGTGAAAAGTTAAGTGTGCAAGTGCCAGTGCGAATTAATTCGATCTTGTGTGAAGAGTATAAAAAAACTAATTGAGATCGTCTGAAAAATGAAATAATTGAAAGTGAATATTCATATATCTGAAATATAACAACAGTAAGTGCAAAATATACATATTGCAGTTCTTTTGAAAGCCAAGAACCTGAGTTATGCAGACATAGCAAGAACCGTTGGAATAGCCAAGACGTCTATGGTAAATGTTGCTAAAAAGTGGAAAAATACCAACAACGTTTGATCGGTAACTTCAAACTATCGCCAAAATTGTCGCCGAAAACGCATCACCTCAACCAGGTAGGATGCAAAATCGTCCAAACAGTTCTCTGGAATAGAAATGCTTCAAGTCAGATGATTTTAAGAGAGGTTCAGGAATCTGGAGTAAATATTTCGGAAAGAACTTTACGACGTCGCTTACACGAAAATGGACTTTTTTGCAGACGACCAACAAAAAAGCCAAAACTGACACCGTGTATGCGAAATCGGCGGAAACTTTTGACACAACTTCACAGAGACTTCGACGCGGAATATTGGAAAAAAGTACGGTTAAAAAAAAATTTTTTTTCCTTTGTCAAATAGCAGTAAGAAGATGTGAATATTCACATCTTTTTGTGGTTTCGTTTTTCTTCTTATATATAGATCAGCGATGAATGCCTGACTGGAAGCCTTCACAAAAATTTTGTTCGCAGAAGAGCCGGAGAACGATATTTTGAAGATTGCGTGGTTCCAAGGGTCAAACAAACAAAGGGTTATGGCTTGGGGCTGTATAACCTTAGAGGGACCAGGTCCGCTACATTTTGTTGAGAGAACAATATGCTCTGTCCAGTACGTGGACGTGCTGGAAAACGTTTCGCTGCCATATTTAGAAACCCTGAAGTGTCCGAGAGACGAATACACCTTTATGCAAAATGGAGCTCCATGTCACACATTCAGGATGAGCATGAATTGTCTGAATTCAATGGAAATAATGGTTTTGCTATGGCCTGGCAATTCACCGGACTTTAACCCCATCGAAAATTGTTAGACATACTTCAAACCGGCAGTTTACCAGCGAAATAATACCACAATGGAACAGCCTAAGGGAAACATCGAAGATGTGTGGTATAATAACCAAAATCTTAAGAAGAAGATAACACAGGGCGTAGCCAGTATGCCTCAACGAATTGCGGCCGTCTTAGCAGCAAGGGGAGGAGCCACGAAATATAATATTAGTTTAAAATAAATGTTTTTAATGCAGAAGTGTCAAGAAGCTTTTAATAAAAACAAATATGTAAATTTTTTTAAATGCTTTAAAAGCGTTTGCTTTTTATTCGCTCCCAAAGCCATAAATATAGTATGTAATTTTTATCATCGGTTATAGAGTCTTTCTCCGAAGAACACTCACTGGCTGTATGGGACCGTTATCAGATCTATCCTCCTCTCGACAAGAGTACGTTTAGAAACAGGTTTCAGAAGGTTCAAACTATGACGGCGCTCTTACAACCACAACTTATGATGCTCTGAATACTCGGCTTCCTGCAACTAATCAATGGTGCGATTTAGGTGTTGGTTGGACACTCGGTCAAAACACCCGGACTGGTTAAACCCAGACTATTGTTTCAATGAACCATACTTTAATCGGTAATTTAGTACAAGAATTCCAGCTAGATGTGGGTGGGTTGACAATATACCTGGTCGGAAAAACTGCTTACGGTCCTTTACTGATGGCTCACAGCTTGACGATAAAGTTGTATTTGGTATTTACTGTAACAAGCCAAAAGTAAGCAAGTCGGCTCGTCTTCCTCATCACTGTAGCATATTTCAGGCTGAAATTTCGGCCATTTTGTAATAAAGTAACTGCCTGGTGAGGTAAAAATGCGACTACCTTTAGAAAAGTCTGTACGTACTCTGATAGCCAAGCGGAGACTAAATCTCTTGGTGGGGTTGTCACTAATTCCATCAAGGCTCACAAATGCCGGACGTCTCTTAACGAGATGGCGGAATATTTCCGCAACCATTTGATATGGGTGCCAGGGCATAGAGACATACCAGGGAATTGTAAGGTAATCAAATTAGCGAGAGAAGGCACCACCCCTTACCTCCCTCTTGATATGGAGAATGTAGGTATACCCCTCTCAGCCTACAAAGTACAAGTAGGATTGCCAGTTCAGCCAATACGAGATGGGTTCATAGTCTGGGATGTCAGGCGCTACTTAATCATCGGACATGGAAAAACGTCTCTTTGTTAGTTGCTTCGATCACAGGCTACTGTCTCCCTAATAGACATGCTCAAAGATTAAACTTACACCATTTCGGCTATTGCAGAAGCTGAGTCTGTCAGACATCTTCTCTGTTACTGTCCCGCGTGGTATGCCACAAGGTTTAAATACTTTGGCTCATCGTTCTTGAATGAAACTGATGTTTTTAGGGGCATAAGTGTCAGCAGAACCTTGGGTTTCCACTTAAAAAAAAAAAAATAGTTTAACGAGAACTAGCAGATATATTACTATTGTAGTATCACAATGGATCGGCAACGGTCTACCTGAGCCGATTTAGAGATCGACTGTCACTTCATGTATGTAGGCATGCCAATGTTGCCGATGGGATAACAACGAATATTTTTACGATTTGCCAACCCAAGTGGCACAAATATTTATTATTTTATTTATTTATTTATTATGATTAGGTACAATAATACAATTATTATACTTAATAACTAATAGGAGTGCTAGCAGCCAAGGCCTTCGACTCTCTTTTAAAATTGCGTTTTTGTTAATCCTGTAAAATGTACATATACATGTATTGTGTTTAATATCTAAGTACAAAGTTTAAAATTATTTAGATTTTATGTAGTATATTACAAGCTTTAAGATAGTTTATAAATTTAGACATGTTTTCAAGGTTTATAGTAGTTAGAAGTGTGCTGGGTGAAATAGTTCCGAAAAATTTTAGTCGAAAGGCATTTAGTTGACTGCAGTCGTTTAAAATATGCTCTGTGGACAGTGTGCTGTTGCAAAAGGGCACGCTGTGCGTTGTGAATTTTGTAATAAGTGTTCATGTGTGAGGTGAGTATGGCCAATACGAAGGCGAATGAATGTTTGTGTTTGCTGTCGAGTAGATGTGCTTGGGAAAATAGCTTTTTCTCCATGTTTATTAATCAATGTGTACTTATTATTATAATTAAGCCATTTAGTTTGTTTATCAAGGGCTAATGTTCTGTAAATTGCGTTTAAAATGTCATTGTTGCTTGTTGTGTGAAACGTGAAGCAAGGTGTTAAATGTGTATCGTCTGCAGCGCGGTCTGCGAGTTCGTTTCCTTCTAAACCTTTGTGCCCTGGTACCCACATGATTCGGATTTTATTGCTGTTTTTAATACATGTCGTTCTGATTTCGGATTCGATATTGTTAGCGTTGCCTATGTTGCGTATTGCATTGATTGCGGATTTGCTATCGGAACAAATTACAAATTTCCCCTTATTTTTTTTTGCGTAATCGGTAGCTAATTTTAAGGCTAAAGCTTCGGCTGTAAATATTGAGCAATGTTGGTCAATGATTCCTCGGGTAATTAGCGTGCCACTACTTCTCAAAACTGCAAACGAAGTGCTATAATCGGTTTTCGAACCATCAGTGTATAAAAAATTCCACCCTTTCTTCCGGTATGGTTCAATTATATTAAGGAAGGATTGTTTAAAGGTGGCACTGGTAGTACTTTCTTTAGGAAATTTCTCTAATTCCAAAATAAATGATGATTGGTTTAAGTTCCAGTGTGGTTCGTTTTCCGGTTTGATCAGTTGAGGTCGAAGGATGATTTTTAATGTTTTAGCAAAGCGTACACATCGCTGAATCGTTGACTCGACCTTGTAATTTTTTTTGCTTTTAATTGTTGACAAAACATCCTTGTAGAGGAGCTCATTGTGGGCGTTATAAAGTTTGGGGATAAGCTTGTATGTAGATTTAGTTACTAGCTCCAAAATACTTGGTAGTCCTGCTTCAGCAAGGATGGCAAATGTGGGCGAAGTTGGGAAGGCATGGATGCTTCTTCTCACTGCGGTGTGGTAAGGTTTGTAAATAAGTTTCAAATTACTGACAGCGCACCATCCGTATACGGGCAGAGCGTATTCGATTTTTGACAGTATTAATGCTTTCGTAACGTTAATTAGGGTGCTAACATGAATTAAACTATGTTTTGAGGAAAGAAATTTTACAATATTTAGTCTGGCTGCTAGGCTATTTCTTAAATTTATACATTGTTGTTTAAAACTAAAATTTTTTTCGAAAATTATTCCTAAAATTTTAATGTGATTAACAAATTCAATATTTATGCTGTCAAGGTACAAGTTAAATTTCTTACAGTTTATTTTTCTACAAATGTGAAGCATTTTACATTTATTAATTGATAAATTAGCTCCGGACGAATTGCCCCATGTTTTTATGTCACTTAAAATATTTGTGAATAGTGATTTTATTGTATCCATGTCAGTTATGTTTGTGAACAGTATAGCGTCGTCAGCATAAATTGAATGTTCTATTTTTTTGTACTTGGATAATATTTTGCTCAGTTGTTCAAAAGCAATTATAAACAGAATCACCGATAATGGCGATCCCTGGGGCATGCCGTTGTGAAGAGGGAAGGTATTTGAATACTGAGAGTTAATTGTAACCCGAAACTTGCGGCAGGTCAAAAAAGCTTTAACTACATTAAAGACTTTTGGACCAGTGCCCCAAGCTACGAGCTGCTGAAGGACCACATGCACACCGATACGGTCGAAAGCTCTTTCGAAATCCGTTGCCAATATGGTAACATGATTTCGGCATGAAAGTGCATTGGACACATAATGTTGCAGGTGCAGCAGCACGTCGGTTGTACTCTGTTTACCTCTGAAAGCAGTTTGGTTGGGGCTAATTAAGTTGTTTCTGGTAACAAACCACATTATCCTTTTGGCAATAATTTTTTCGAATGTTTTGGCAACGCACGATAAAAGTGAAATAGGTCTGTATCCGGAAATTTCCGATGTAGGTTTATTTGGCTTGGGGATTGGAACAACCACTGCCGTTCTCCAGTCTTGAGGGTAAATGCCTTTATCAAAAATGTTATTAAATAAATGAATCATTCGGCTTTTAACTGTCGGAGGAAGGTTTGCTATCATGGGGTAGTTGATGCGGTCGAAACCTGGGGTTTGCCCCTTTGATCTTTTTAGTGCTTGCTCTAATTCTACAGAAGTTATATTAGTTTCTATTTTCTTTGCAAGATTTGAGATGCTGGATGGTCTGTAGTTGTTGTGTAGTGTTGCGTTTTTCTGCCTAATAAACTCTGCATGGAAGTTTTTGTCTTCGGAACAGAGAGACCAATTTGTACCGAAAAAATTTGCAATTTCTGAAGCGCTTGTTATGATTTTTGAACCGGTGTTTACTAGTTTAATAGAAGTATTAGTTCTGTTACCTGTCAGAATTTTTATGTCATTCCAGATCTTTTTAATAGGGGAATTTGGGTTAATTTTTGAGGTAAGGTTTTCTAGACTCGAGTTTTTGGCGTCTTTGACCGCCTTTTTAAAGTTGTATTTGGCTTTTTTGTATAAGATGAGGTTTTCCTCGCTTCTAGATCTTCTATAGTTTTTCCAAAGGGTTTGTTTCTCTTGTCTGAGCCTCTCAATGTTTGAGTTCCACCAGGGTATAACTGATTTTGCGCGGAAGGGTTTAGTTTGTGGAATTGACATATTTCCTGCAGAACGAATTATTTTGTTTAATTTAGCCGCTTCTTTATTTATGTTGTGTGAGTGATTAGTTTGAGAGGAAAAATGAGAGCAAAGATTTTGGTATAAAGGCCAGTTTGCCATGTCGGTTTTAAATTTAAGTTTAGGTCTAATTAGTTCATAGACGAGCGTGGATTGCATGCTAGTGACAATAGGGAAATGGTCACTACCGTGAAGGCTGTCCAGAATTTGCCAAGTGCACTTTGGGGCTAGTATAGAAGAGCATATGGTGAGGTCTACATGGGTAAACGACTGATGTGTGGAAAAGTGGGTGGCTGATCCATCATTCAAAACTACCAGATCTTCACAAATAATAACGTCTTCGATTAGGATACCTCTTTCATTAGATTTCTTTGAACCCCATAAAGGGCTCCAAGCATTAAAGTCGCCAGTGAGTATTAATGGGGGTGTGGCGTTGCGGGTAATTGTGGCTAATTCGTTGGTGGAAAAATTTTGGTGTGGTGGAATGTAAGTGTTTATGATTGTGAAACTAAAATCAATTGCTATTTCAATTCCTATCGACACGATCGATGAAGTAACATGTGTTTTTTTATGGGGTATATGATTTCTTATCAATATAGCAATTCCCTGTTTAGAGGAATTTATTGTAGGTAGATTTGCAAAGTATCCGGTGTACCCTTTTGGGGGTACTATGTTGTTTTGAGTATGGGAAAAATGCGTTTCTTGAAGACATATAACATCTGGGTTGAAATTGTTTATCAACAATTCGAGACCGAGAAAGTTATTCCAGTAGCCTTTAATGTTCCACTGAAGTATACTAAACATAAAAGAAAAATAGCTTAAAAAGAAAAACAAAAAAGGGTTTTGTGTGTGTTATTGATATTGTTGCTATGTGAGAGTTAAGAGAGTATTTGCTATGAATGGAGTGGTTATGTTATTTTTTTTTTTTTTTTTTTTTTTTTTTTTTTTTTGTCGGGACAACTAGCAAGTGCAGCACTCAGACATTAATTGAGTCCATTGTACTACACTTGGATTCCCTTTTAATTTTCTTTAAATCTACCCGATCTCCGAAGAAATCTGAGTAGATCTTGTGGTGCCAAGGAGCCAAGATGGTCGCTTCTTAACACATCAGTGCCAAAGACCTCAAACCTGATTCGGGCGAAGGCGGGGCAGACACACAGGAAGTGATCCGCCGTCTCATCCTCCTCTTCACAAGCTGGGCAGAGTACACTGTCTGAGATGCCCAACCTTTCCATGTGCTTTGCCCACAGAAAGTGGCCCGTCATTAGTCCAACCAGCCGTCTGCACTCCCCTCTGCCTAATGACAGAAGGGTTTGCGACAGTCGATCGGACATGACAGGTAACATCAGTTTTGTCCATCTGCAGCCTCTCTCAGCCTGCCAAGCTCGCTTGTGGGTAGTAGTTACCCATTTGCTAACCGTGGCCGTGATGGCCGCAGAGGGGAGTGGCAAAGCGGGCTCTGGGCCAAAGAAGTTGGCTTCAGAGCCCATCTTAGCTAAGGAGTCAGAGGTCTCGTTACCCGCGATACCCACGTGTCCCGGGACCCATGTTAGCATCAGGCTGTTATGTCTGCCGACATAGTTCAGCCTGGATTTACAGGACTTCACTACCCCTGATGTGGTTTGAGGGCTATCTAAGGCCATAAGCGCAGCTTGGCTGTCGCTGCAGACACATATAGATC